>VZRQ01008598.1:1353637-1439486 GCA_013397975.1 Machaerirhynchus nigripectus
GTATCGCATATGCATCAGCTGGGAGTGGAGGAAACCTTGGGGATTTACATGAGTAACAAGGGGAATTGTGGGGTACATGACACGTCCTTACTTTGGGGTGCATCAAAAGTACAGGAACTGATTGCCAAAGCAAAACATCTCTCATGTAAGCGTCAGAGAGCCCATGCCTCCTTGGGCAAAGAGGAATAGGTCTCTCTAAATGAGGGAGTCTGGGGCAGTGGCCAGGTCTTCCCAATGCACCTGTTTCTGGGTTTTATCCTGGGGTGATCTGCAGGCCAGGTGGCTCACCACCGCCACACCTCCATACCTTCTTTGGCAGTGATGTCAGCACTGCCTGGTGTCAGGACCAGTGCTGGGACATCCCTTGCACATGGTATGCTGTATAAATAATGTATCTTGGGTATTTTAACGTTCCAGGTACATGACTCTGATCTTCAGGAATACAAGTATGATCATCTTCCTTCTTTTGAAATGAACAATGCTGGTTCCTTGTGTTTATATCTGAGGCCACTAACATTGGTCTATACAATAGAAATCAAGTCCATGTCTCCCTGCCAAATGCTGCCATAATCTTTGGCCTTTGTGGTCTTACTAAAGAGTGCAAAATTACATTCTACTCCTCTCTCACAGTTCTTTTCAAAATAATGGCAGTGAGATTGTTAAGATTAATACTGGGATATATGACAAACTTTTAATTTTTTCTTGGGCTATGAAATATTTGTGTTTAGATTTAGAAGTAGAGTTAGGAATAAATTTGGATTCAGATTTAGATGCAGTAGAAACACATAGAATTAGAGAGCTATAGTATTTGGATTACAACTCCATTTTCTAGATTTTGAGATAATGTTCTGTAATGTTTTACAGACAATTTAATATATTACATGCTTTCCTTTTCATTTCTATAGTTTATTCTTTGAGATTTATTTATGAATGTCTAAAACCAAGATGCTTGAGTGCAGGGAAGATAAAAGCCATTGTCATCAACGCTGCCACACAATCTTTTTTCACGTTGTATCATGAGCTCTTTAGGCCATAATAGCATGCTAAAAGGGTACGGTAAAGATCTTGTATCTGACGCTTCTGCCATTTCACATAAAAGGTTATGGGCTGTACAGCTCAGCTGGTGGTCCCAGGTGCATGTGCATTTCATTTCAGGAGATATCACTAAGAAAAATTTATTACGGGTATAATAATTGCATGAGAAAAAACATTGCTGTAATGGGAAGTGCAGTATCTTTATCTTCTTTAAATTCTTTTTTATCCAAGTTGTTGTCTTAATAGTGTGTCTTTCATAGATACATTAGATTAGCGTGCTCATGGTGGGATCCATCTGCCAAAATGTAAGAGTAAAAATTAGACATACAATTCCAAGTTAGTCATTCTAAGCTATACTGCCTTTTGAGAGATATACACACCTACAGAGGAATATTCAGATTGAACTCTTATTTCATGATAGGCTGAATTGCTTTTTAAATGTAGCTATCCCTCATTACTTCAAAGCGAATATAAAAGTACAAGCTTGGGTTCAGGTATGTAATTTTAAGTTAACTAGAATATTACATTTAGACAAATTAATTTTTGGTTGACTATAACTCTTGCTTATTTGATTTCTATAAAAACTTTCCCTGAATAATCTATTTTTATTTCTATATAACACAACCGAAATTAAATTTTTATCATTTATCCAAGGAAAAGTGACAAAGTGTGATAACACAGATCCAAAATATGAGAGTTTTATTGTATGGCACATATTCGCATACTGGCAAATGACCTGGTCTCAAGGATTTTTTTCCTGAGCAATGTCACAAGGAAACAGAAAAAAGCAAGGCATTCTCTTTTCAAAGGGATGGAATTGGCTGTGCTTGTCCCTAGGGTTATGGCTTTGTCAGGAAGCCCAGCCCAGAGCTGTTTATTTGGCTTCTAGTTCTGCTGGGGTGCATGGTGACTTTGCGGGACTAAAAGCCACTTCCTGTCCCTGTGGCTGTTCTCGTGTTTCTCTCACTTTCCTGATGAACATGCAAACTGTTTTCAAGAACATGAGGCTGGGGAGCACATGCTGCTGTGCCAGGCATACAGTGTAACAAACAAAAGGAGTCATTTCCTTAGACAGAGAAGGGAGATGTGAAATTCTGGCAGGATAAGTGCTCTCTTGCACGATAAAAATCAGACTGTCTTAATCTTTGTCCTCTGTGGTTTTACATATTTATGGAGAGAAGGATCTTGGTTTATTCCTTTGCAGTGTCAGCTAGAGGTAGCATCTCTAACTGATATTATCTTATTTTGTTTTCATGCAAATAGACAAAAGCATGCTCCTTCCTAATGAGCAGAAGCAATTATACTTTAAATGAACCACGAATGCTGTAAATTTTATTTCTGTATGGTTTTTAGGTACAGGTTACAAATAAGCTAAAGAAGTTTGGCATTGGTTTTGAGACCTGCAGGCAGGAACAGAGAGTAAATAGAGACACCCATGGAGGGTCTTAAGGCAGGGAGAGTTGTTCCACGTTCTGTGAGTTAGCCTGAGCCCTGCTGAGTTGCAACGTCTACTATAGAAAGCCTGAATTCTGCTCTTTTTTGAAATAGTTTCTAGGAATATTGGTTTATTTTCAGTTGTTTGAAGCGTGTTGTCATAGTTATGTAATGAATCATGCTGCCTAAGATTACTTTCCTGGTAATAATACAAGGTAGTTTCAATCTTATATAATGTTATATATGGCAGTTGAACCAACACATCTTCATAGTCTTTAGTTCTTCAACTGCTTATAGACAAGCTGTTTGAAAAACAATTTTTTGTTTTTAGTTTTTGGATTTTTTAAGCAAAAATGTTAGGATGGGGTGCTGGTTTACTGGTGCCTGAGGAGCCCTGTGCTCTACTCTGCCTTTGCCAACACCATATCATTTCAGTTGCAAAACTGAAGTCAAATTCTTGCTTGGCTCAGTGAACAGGGAGCAGTTCCAAATGCCCAGGTTGTGTAGCACTAAATTAATGCAAAGTGTTTATGATGGTATCTAAGATATTACAAACTTTACTTTCATTTTCCAGAGAAACATCATGTTTCTCTGGAAGACAGAATGCCTTTAATTACCATTTCGGTATAAGTATTTTTGAAATATTTTCTCCATGTCACCCAGGATGTAGAAGGTATAAATTAAGCCATTGCATCCCGAACTAATACCTTTGAACTGAGCTAGCCTGCTATCCTTGAAGACAGATTTTATGGTCCCTTCTGTAAAAGACTTAGAGACAATTGCAATCAAATACTATAGTTATGTCTTCAAATAAATCTTACCCTGGTTTGCAGTTATAAAGGGATGGAAGCAGAAGTTATGTTAGTGTGAGATGGTATACTTACTTTGAGATTAAAAAATATTTTTACTTGACTAAAATGCACTAAAAGTCAGGAGCTGCCAGTTTTGGCACCCCACATTAGGGACACCATTGTAGCCAGTGACAGAAAAATAACTGCTTAAATGGATAGCCCCAACAGGTGGTTTGTCAGGCTGTTGTGAGAACTGTTATTTTCCACCTTACTAATCATTTCTTCTTCTTCCTCTTGAAAAATGGTGCCCTATCCATGCTGGTGTGTCCTTTTCATAGGCAGCAGATTCACTCATCTGATTTACCCTCTGAATACTACTTTTAAGTCCAAGTGCTCTGATCTCCTTGAAACAGCCTCCCCTAGGCTTCAGGCTCTACAAGAGGACAGTAATGTTCCCTTTATGCTATAATACCTCTGATTTATTTTTTATCCTTTTTTTCTGAAGATAAATATATACTTTATGATATAAATAACTCTTTAGGTTTGAAGTTTGGATAAAAAATCTTAGCTGCTAAAACCTTCAAGTAGATTCAGGAATTTTTATAAAGTAGGAAGTAAAAGTGCTTGTAAAGTAATTTTTAGAGCCAGCTAGTCCAAACAAATTTGGCCTCCTTTTGTTCAGGTCCACAAAGCAGTTTTTGGTTTTTTAGAACAGTAACCCATTTTTAAAATATTGAAAGCAATATTCCTGGACACCACATTCTCTCAAGAGCCTGATGCCTTGAAGTGAGGCCAGCATCATTTGTCTAAGAAGCTCAGAGCTGGTGCTAATAACAATGCTACTCCTCTGAAAGATTCTGCTTTTCTGTTGCCCCCTGCTGTTTTATGTTCCTTTAATCAAAATATTTTGTAGTTCCCCTTTCTTTCCCCAGTAGATTCTGATAAAAACCCTGTTTTTATCTAGGATGGAACTACTCTCATTTTGCTGTTGGCCGGGAAATGGCCTGAAGTTGTGTCAGGGGAGGTTTAGGCTGGATATCAGAAAAAGGTTCTTCCTCCAGAGGGTGTTTGGGTACTGGAAGAGACTCCCCAGGGAGTGGTCACAGCACCTGCCTGAGAGAGTTCAAGAAGTATTTGAAAAACGCTCTCAGGCACATGGTATGACTTGGAGATAGTCCTGTGCAGGGCCAGAAGCTGCACTCAATGATCCTTGAGGGTCCCTTCCACCTCATCTTATTCTGTGATTATGTGATTTTTCAACAACATGAGACTTTTACTTCCCAGCACAAACCTCCTGCCTCTTAGAAGAAGGATGTCTGCCATCAGTTTCTTTCTTTTTTTGGCATTACTATTGCAGTCAGGTTACCAGCAAGGACAGCCATCATCTCATATATGATGATGCAGAGAATTCTCAAGTGTGCATAATCCAGAGGTACATACCTGTCATTCACAACAAATGAAAGAAAATGTGCCTGGATGTATGCAAGAATAGTAGAAAAGTAGGATTTTGGGCAGAGGGAAAGCTTTGCAATACTGAATGAGAAACCCACTCTAAGATTTGGAGTTCAACTTGAGTGATAGCTGCAAGCCCAGCTTGAAATCTTGCAGGACTTACCGTGTCTTATTCCCTGCCTGAATGTACTGGTCACAGAAGCTGAGCTCTTAATTAGTATAAACCAGTGTCACTTGTCCCAAAGTTTCATTAGATATTAAGGCAAGTAAAGGCCATCTGAATACAGGATAGTCTTCTCCAGGAAGAAAAGTGGGATTTTTAACATCTCACCCAGCATGGCTCCTTGCAGCAGACCACATCCAGCTGTGCAGGGATCTGCTGCTTCTCCCAGCCACTCACAGGGACTCATTTGTTCAGCAAGCATGTCTGGGAAAATTTATTTTAGACCCTACAAATGCCTTCTCACTGCCTGCTTCAAGACACATTAAAGCAATCAGAGCAGCTTTCTAAAAATTTTTACAGCATAAACAAGTTTTTTGCATTTTTTTTAAAGAAACACATTTCTTTATTTAGACAAGAGCTGGCTTTGCTTCCCTCAGACAGAAAGCTCAAATCGTCCTTGTAGTTGCTACTGCATGTACCATTTTCCTAGACAATCAGTCAGGATGGATTAGATTTTTTCTAATGTAAACAGGTCTATTGTGCCTTTTAAAACTGAAATGGCTTTGACTGGATGAAGACAAGAGAAAATAAAATATATTTTTAAAAGGGACACCTTTTTTGTAATTGCCAACTGCTCTGCTTTTGGGTTTGAACAGACACTGCTGTTGCCTGCTGGTGGAACTCGCTAAACTTTTCCCAGATTTATGATTTCATATAATATAAAACAAGCAAGCCCAGCAACTTACAGTTACATGTATCCCAGGAAGAATACTATCAATTACTTTTCTTTTTGGCAACCAAAATCATATAAAAATGTAAAAAAAAAAATCAGAGGTATTAAATTAACATATGCTTTCTTTCAAAAAAGACATTCTGAAAACATGCTGTTAGTGGTATTGAGACAATAAATATGTATTGTAGCTGCTTATTATGGTTACTTGGATAAATATCTTTGCTTAGGAACATAGAAAATCAAGGATGCAAACTACTCCCACTCATGCACTGAGATCTGGCTGTCTGTGTTTACTTGCTGTACACTGGTATTTCTTTTGTACTTGCTCTTGTACTTGGGAATGGGTATATTCAGTGAGTAACATGTACAGATAGAGATTTCTCAGGTTTCACAGTGCCACGCAGAGCTAAGACTCTCCAAGGATTGTCATAGGATGCACTGGGAACTTCTTTCCTTTTCTTATGATGGCTGGGGCAGTTAGACTGATAAAGTGATGTAAACTTTTATTGTTTGTGTAAAAGAAAAGGCAACAAATATGTTTTGGGAAACACCATGCAACTGCAACCTAATATTTCATGTTAGGAATTGCTAATATGAATAAGACACAGAATTTGCAAAACTGTTGAATGGACAAGAGGACATGAAGAAGCTTTGAATAATCCTTTCCATTTTATACATCCTGCTGAGACTCCAAAAGTACTTCACCTTTTCTGGACAGAAGAAAAAAGATGAGATGTGCTCAGATTTTTTTTTTATGAGTACAGGCTGGCTAATAGCTGACTCTGGAACTTGCAGAGTTGTTTTGTGGATTAGCAAAGGAACCTTGCCCTCTGAGTCAGAGACACCTAGTGTGTCAGGACACCCACTTACTAATATCAGTTCATGTACATGAGACATTGCTGTGGCTTCTGGAATCTAGTAGTTGTTTCAGTTTCAGCAAGTTGTACAGCTCTGCTACAGACATTTGAAAGCTTGCTGTGTTTGTGTTTTAAAATTAGGCAGGAATGTGAAGAAAGCTCTTAATCTCCCTGGATTGTTTTGTCTCTGCTGGATGTTTGGGATTCCAGTTGATAAGAGTTGAATATTTTGTTTTTACAGAATTAAATATCAATTTAAATGAAGTATCAGTTGAAGTGTAAATCTCTGCTTGCAAGTTGTGGGTCATATGGTGATGTTTTATTGGCTTGAATAGATTGTTTGCTCTTTCTGTGCATTTCAGTAAATCCTTTTGACATTGCTGTGGCTTCCTGTCTCCTTAAAAACAACCAAAGAGATACAAATGATTAAACAAACTCTAAAGAGTCTCAGATATACACAGAATTGGAGATTTCAGAGCAGACAGTCAGACCTGCCTGTGCAAAGAGAGCCATGAATAACACAACCAAAACTTAGGCCTAAAGTACAAAAATTTAAATTACAATGCCAAGAGAGTTTATTTGTCAGTGATATCTGCTGCTTGCTTTGCCCCTATTGTTTTCCCTTTTGTTTTTGCCTGTGCCCAACTCATTTGGGTTGCAACTGGAAAGCTTTGCTGCAAATTCTGCCCAGTTATCTCAGCAATTCAATGTGACATACCCACATTGGTTAAAGGGGTTATCCATGCTTGACTGTCAGTCTGACAGGGCAAAGACAGGAGCAAGAGCTGATCCACTCAACTTCTGCTTTATGGGAAAGCCCACCTGTTGGTAGGAAGCAATTCGATTAGGTCACCCTCCTCCACATGAAACCTGAGATTTTAAAAGCCTGGTGACAAACACAAGTGGATAATATGTGCAAAGTTTTTCACACCAACAAACCTGACTGAATAATTTGAATTCTTTTTCCCTGACAAAGTAGCAGGCGTGAATTCCCAATAGTGTGGAAAGATCAGGACAATCCTTTCTAAGTTCCTGGTGTGATCCTAATTTGATTTATAATCACAAACTTGCTTAATTGCCCTTTCCAAAGTTGCAGGTTTGTGTTTATATGATCTTTTTTTCCACAGCAAGACTACATAGAGTTTTTGTGCATCTGACAATCATGTCAGAGGGAAAATTGTTCAGATTCTGTATTTGAGTCATGTAGTTTTCTAATTTTAGTACGAATTGAAAGGGGAGGTGAAAACTTTTACTTTCTGACTTACCTTCTTCTGAACATTTTTTCTGAATTTGATAGCCTCCTAATAATATTGTCTCCTAAGACTGCACCTTCTATCTTATGAAAGACAGTACAAAGACTAAAACACATTTTGTTCCTTTATAAATCTCTTATACGGCTGCCAACATAGGAAGAAGCCAAAATTCTCTGTTACTATTCATTCTCTGGACCATCTACCAGGAAATACTTGTACTTCAAGCCATAATCATTTCTTTCAAACACGTAATAAAAAAAATTGGTAGCGTTTTCTGTTACTCTACCAGGTCATGGTTCAGCTACTAAAACTGAAGAGATGCTCAGATCATTTTCTAGAGCTGCCTAGTGGAACAATTTGCTGAGCATTGTCCTTGAAGCCAGTGTCAGTTTTACTGTCATAACCACAGTTTCAGGCAGAGACCTCTTTCTGAAATGTCTACCCATGTTCCTTCTTGTGGCGTAAGTTCTATTGGGATACATCAGATGAGCTCCCCATCACAATTCAGTGAGCTATTAATAGCAAGAAAGTGGAACTAGATAGTTTCTAATGTGTATCCTTTCCTCGTGGTATCACTGTCTGGGGTATTTGCCATGTCCCAGACATTGCAACATGATTCACAGAGTGACTAAGCAAGCTGCCTTACAATTCACTGAAACTATTGCTTTCTCTTTAGAGAGATTATTTTCATATTATAAATAATTAAACTGCATGATTCATTGTCACATGATATCATGGAGGCCAAAATGGGTTCACATCCTTCAGCATCTGTTAAAATGGTTATCTGGATGCAGTCTCTGGTGTAGAAAGCACACTCTTAAAGCTGAATGGGAGGTGTGTCATGGTCCATTCAGATCTCTCAAAGTTACAGGACATTTTACTCTGTGATTTAAACTTTGTAGCCCATTCAAATCTCTCAGATTTACAGGACAGTTTAGTCTGTGCTTTAATGTACCTAATTACCTGCCTGATGATGACCTTTCTTCCTCTGTCACAGTGCGGGTGTTCCCTGTATCGCACCCGGAATTACGAAAGCTTCGTCATTTCAGTGGCTCTTGGATATGCTCCAGAAGCCTTTTGAGTAAGCTGAGGTTCTATACTCTCCAGTTTGGAGATTTGGTCTATACCATTTCCATAAGTTAGTGGATTCTGAGGAAACTGCCAGGCAAAAGGTAATGATTGCCAGAGACAGCAGTTTGCAGGTGATCATGGCCCTTTAGCTCTTCCTGGTCACCTGTCCTGCTTATGTGAGGTCTAACCCTCTTTGACCTAATGGCACTGCTCTCAGCATGCAACAGGCTTTAGCATGAGCTGGCTTAGCCAAAATCTAAGCATAAATTTAGTTAACAGTCAGAGAGGTACCAGGGGAACTTTACCCTATGCATGCCCATTTTCCCTAGCATCAGTTACAAGACACTTTTCAAGACAGGCACTTGAGCAGAATGGATCTCTGGTATTACTCAATTTGTCTGATTTTGCGTTCTTATCATTACAGGATCAAGCTTAAAAGCATTTGACAGACATTATCCAACAAAATATTCTTATTGACATCAGGCAGAGTTTACTTTTCCCAGCAATTGCATTTTATGAGTTGCAAGGCCAATATAGAATGAAATGGCTTAAGGCTTGGGTGAGCTACAGCTGAATTTCTTGACATAAATCAATACATTTCAAACAGAGATCTGAGCACTCTTTTGGTTTGTTTCTGAGCTCCAAATTTCCTCTGTTCTTTGACATTATCATGAAAGAAAATATTTTGGAGGACATCTCCCAGCCGCCATCTGAGGATTGAAGTTCTGTCAGGATGCAAAGTTGGTCAGACAAAGATTTGAGCTGAATTCCTGACGGTTTGCTTGGTTGCAGAAGACAAAGAGAAAATGATGGTTAATAATAATTTCTATGAACTCATTACTTTCCAGACACAGCTATCCCACTACTCTACTACCTTTGACCTTGGAAACATAGATAAGTGGCTCAATGATTAGGAACATCTTAACTTCATTATATTCCAGTTTCCCATCTTGTTAAGAAGAAGAGAGAGAAAGTTTGCTTTGATTACAAATTTTGGATCCTCAGATGAAAGTTGATGTAGGAAGTACAATATAATCCCCTAGAGGAGTGCTTGGCCAGGTATTGTATATGCCTACCTAAGGCATTG
The DNA here is from genome assembly GCA_013397975.1 of Machaerirhynchus nigripectus. Taxonomy (NCBI): domain Eukaryota; kingdom Metazoa; phylum Chordata; class Aves; order Passeriformes; family Dicruridae; genus Machaerirhynchus; species Machaerirhynchus nigripectus. The sequence continues at coordinate 1,363,514 of VZRQ01008598.1, forward strand.
TGAGAATTTCCTCTGCTTTAGGCAGGCTGGGGGATCTTCCTAGTTCCAAGTATGAGTTTCTGCCCTGATTACACCTCCTCACCCTTTTTCTCCCCATCTTCTTCTTTTCCATGTGCTTTCCTACAGGAAGCTTGAACAAACACAGCTGTGCAAGGAAGAAAGAGGAAAAGTCAAGGAGAGAGAAGGTCTCTTTTTTCATTTTGTTTTATGTGTGTATTTTTCTAAGTCTTAAGATATTACAGTTACCAGATGTTACCAGAACATTCAAATTTCATCTTGTCTGTTCTTTGAGTTCAGGAAATATCATGTATTCATTTATGAGCATGAAATGATCTGCAGGTGTCTCTTCCTATCTGGTATATAGGATAACTACTAACATAGGTGTACAGGGATTTCTTCTATTAGGCAAGGAATCCAACAAATACGAGTAGGGTGATGGGGTTTTTTCCTTCATTATTTTCATGGTGGGAACATAACTAAGCTAACACTAGAGCCTTTCGTTTTGTCATTCTTGCTCATGTTCTTCACAGCCAGCCTCTAATCCTCCTTTGATCTTCTCTCTATTTATTCCAAGTCACCCACAGGGCTCTGTGATTAAGAGCCAAAGCTTCTAGGATTTATTTTCCCTGAAGGGTCCTCTCCAAGGCTATGAGAAGAAGACTTCTTCTGGAGAGGAAACTAAATGTAATGCTGATGCAGACAAATTTCTGAAAAGTGAGAAAGAGAGCAGAAAATGTTTTCTTTCCCACATTTTATTATAGTGAAGGAGTTCTCTGTTTTTTCCAGCCTAAAATATTTTCTTAAATTAAGGTGACAGATGGAGGACTTGAATTGTCTGTATTGATGGCATATATCATAAGTATTTTCTGAGAAAATAGCGAGTCGAAAAAGGCCTTGTAGGCAACTTCCACCAAAAGGCCATCTGATAAATGGAAACATGCAGATAAACAAGCTCTGAAACTAAGTTTGTTGCCCTTGACCATTCTGTGATGGACACATCAGTCACGTTTTTATTTTTGCATCATTACCTTCTAGGAAACCTTTGCTGCACTTGCAGACACCTGCTCACAAAATCTTTTAATCAGAGAACATGACATGACAGATTGACAGGCCCTGTTTCAGTGGAAGCTCGTGCAGTTTCAGCTCTGTAGCTCTGCAGTATTTACTGGCTGTATGATTGTGCTTTCAGGCTGACAGCATCAGTCTCACCTGACAACCTCTCTGTTAGCTTCACTGCCAAATAACCTTTCAAGTAATAACTTGAATATAATATATTCTCAGAGCAAAATGGTAATTTATAAAGGTTTGAGGAACTGGTGACTTGTCCAAGAACATCATTTAGAGCTGGGCATTTTCACTGTAAGGGTAGGGGCTGAGAGTGGCGAATATGGCAATTGTATTTATTTAGAAGTGTATTGCAATTTTATTGTCATAGTTCAGGAAGATACTCTGCTGAGGTATTTCAAAAGGCACAATTTGCATTTTGAAAAGATCCAATTTGCAAGTTTATGAGGAGGTTTTTTATTGAAATGACATGGATAATGGCTTAACTCTTTATATTATTAAAAAAATACAAAGGGAATGTGTCATGAGAGTACCTTAAGAAAGAAGAAAATAGCATAGTGAATCACTCAGCACCATTTACACAATCCACTGATCAGTTTCTACTGCTCTAGTTCACCTGAATTTAAAAAAGAAAATTGGAAGGTAATATATGCCTAACCCAACTAAAATAAAGGATTTCTAAAGCTATTTATTTCCTAAGTAAAGGAACTATAAGGCTAAAATAATTATAAGGCAAAATTTTTTTAGCCCATAATTAACATAAGATATGGGTAAAATATGTAAACTCCTGCCCTGTACAGGTCCACACTTTCCATCTTAGTAGCTTCTGTGGGCTAACTAATTAACACAAAGGTCATTGTTCTCATTTTTCCAGTATCAACACAACATTAAAGCAGCACATCTGCGACTATGTTGGTAGACAAGGGATACTGCAGCTAAGATGAAATTTCAGTTTCACAAAGGCTAAGACCAATTTCCATAAGTTTAGCAAAGTAATAATCTGCTGTGCACTAAGCTTTTCTGAAAGGAGAAAAAAGGAACTATCATGAAAGCACGCAAGCAAGGAGAAGTGGAAGTGGGGGTGGCCTTTATGTTTTGATCAAAGGTGCATCTGATAATTTATGTGTGAGAAATAAGTTAATAGCATGAGTCAAATGCCAAGTGTTGCAACAATAATGTGTAGGTGCGAGTGCAGGTAAGCTGGTTTCCTGTTGTGTTGCTCTCTACAACTACCTGAAAGGAGGTTGTAGTGAGATGGGTGTCAGTCTCTTTTCCCAGGTAACAAGTGTCATGATGAGGAAATGTCCTCAAGTTGTGCTGGGGTGGGGGGGCTGGAGGGGGACGGTTTTGATAGATATTAGGAATTTTTTTTTCATGGAACGGGTTGTAAAGCACTGGAACAGACTGCACAGGGAAGTGGTGGAATCACCATCCCTCGAAGTATTAAAAAAACATGGACAGGGCACTAGAGGACATGGTTTAATGGTGAACATGGATGTGGTGCTGGGTTGATGGTTGGACTAGATGATCTTAAAGGTCTTTTACAGCCTTAATGGTTCTGTGATCCTGTGTTGTTGGTACTTAGCTCAACTGGGAACGTGTTCTTTTGGATAATGCTAGTAGGAGAACTACATCCCTTTACATTTTGCTCTCTTTATCATAGAATTGTAGGATGATTTGGATTGGAAGGGACCTTGAAGATCACCCAGTTCCAGCTCCCCTCTCACGGCTAGGGACACCTTCCACTAGACCACCTTGCTCAAAGCCCCATCCAAAATGGCCTCAAACACTTCCAAAAATGGGGCACCCACAACTTCTATGGACTATAGCTGGATTAGGACAAGCACTCAGTAATGCAGAGGATTGTGGAGAACACTTAAAAGTTTTTCTCAGCTTTCTGACTGCCTCTGTTTGCACCAGAAATATAAGAGACAAACAATTTTTTTCATAACCAAATGATAACTTTTCTTTAGATTTCATCAAGAATAAGGCAGTGCTGATATTAAAGAAAAGGAAGAATTTTTTTATTTCACTTGCATTTGGGCTTGAATAATGACAGAAAGCCAGAAGAATTCTTATTTTAGCTAAATCATTTTTCTGTGTCCTCCAAGTAATTGACTTCTAATGCTGAAAGGTATGGTTCTACTCATCTCATTTGATTTCTCATTAACACCATATAATGCAGACTTTCATTTTCAGGAATTATTGCATCAAATGTAATTTTTAAGTGAGTGGAACCATATCTCAAAAAACTGACATTACGCATAAACATACAAGCCAAATAACTCTGTGAGGAAATATGATGCTCCAAGTTAGGTTCTGTTGCATAAGAATGGCTAAAGGCAATTTCAGATATGTTTGAAATAGAAAGAACAGAGGTGAATGAAGTTTTTCAATCCTGTTCTTCTGAGTTATTTATTGTTGCGATGATGCCTTAGGATTTAGCTTTCATATTTTTCAGATCCTATACTGCTTTAGTCTGTAAGTCTGAAACTCCATATAGCCTGTTTGCTACTGTTCTCCCATTTCGGTTAGACATAACAAATCCTCCCTGGGCCTGGACTCAAGGACACCTTGTTGTCTCAGGCCCTGAAATAGGTAAGCTAAGCCTGTAAAAAGGGGGAACCAACTTAATGACATCATTTCCTGAAATTGTAATTGGAGAATTGACCCTGATACGCAAATGGACCAAACTTACAAAAGTGTGAAAAACCCGTGACCCGTCGTCCATTTTGGGTGTAGGCCTAGGGTTTTGTTTTGCCCATAGTGTACCTTATCGAAGGCCCTTCAGTAAATACCCACCTTTATTCTCTTAATCTTGTCCAGCCTCTGTTTTCAGGTAGCCGCTCCAAGGCATCACGGAAAAGGAATCAGTGCTAGAAAGAGGTCAAGAGGTCTACAAATAATTTTGCAACGCGGGTGCTGGATGAACTGAACCATTTGGCTCAAGGAGTCAGTGGTTTGAAGTTTAACAGGGAGCCAGTGGAATAAGGTATTTGCTGGGTTTCATATGGGGCCCAATGCTCTTCATGATCAATCTGGACTATGTTAAGGAACATACCCCCAGCAAATTAACGGATGACACACAATTGGAGAGAGTGGCTGGTGAGAACATCTGTCATTTTTAGGGTCCTTGACCAGCTGGAAATGGGCTGACAAGGACATCTAGAAGTGCATTAAAGATGGAGAAGAAAAGTTCTGGAAAGAAGAAGTTTCTGGAACTGGAGAAGAACAACCATATTGCGCAGTGCAGACTGGGAACTGACTGGTTCAGTTACAGCTTTGCTGAGAAGGGCCTGAGATCCTCATAGACCTGAAAATGATCATGAGTCAGCACCATGTCTGTGTGGCAATGAGGGCTGGCCATCTGGGCCATGCTGGCAAGAGCATAAACAGGTGGTCTAAGAGTGTGACTGTACCCGTTTGCTGAACATTTGTCAGATCATATCTGGAGTTCAGCTTGTTTTTGGACTAGATGGTGTTCAGGGTATTCTTCTGACAGAAATTCTTCTGTGATTGTAAAGAAAGGAAATTGCAAAGTAACAGTTGAAAATATTATATGGCACAGGACCATGATGTATGGTGGCGTTTTCTAAAAAGTGTCTCTGTACTTCATGAAGGGATTGATTTCTGCTTCATTATGTTTAATAAGATGACGTGAGATTTTTTGCAGGGATGGATAAGCAATGTGATAGCCTTAAGGCAGTAATTTTAATATGAAGCCTTATGAAATTTTCTGAGATCATGAAAAAGGATATGAAGAATTTATTTTTTTGTTTTGGAGCTTTCCAAGAGGAGGAGCTACTTGGCTTAAACTGAAGCACAAATAGGAAACATAACTTCATGTTATTAACTGTATTGGAGTGAAAATTAACCTCTTGTTAAAGGCCAGAATTGTGCAGAATTTACAGATTGCAGTCAGTGTCATTATGTTATCAGATACTGTTGCAATATTAAACTTCTATTTTCAGCTGGCTTGTCTTGCCTAGTTTTTGATTCTTTCAGCTTGTTGACTTTCTATCTGCATCTTTGCATCAAGAAAACCATCTAATCAAGAAATCATCTTTGGTTTTGCTACTAGTATGGAATAAACTGTGGGTTTGCTATAAGCATGGATTAAATCATAAAAATCGGTGAAAGTGTAATTTTTTCCAGTTTCTACTGAAACTTGCAGTTTATTTTGATGGGGTTTGAGTACAACAACGTTTTAGGTTGACTGAGATGTAGATACAGAGATACAGAACCACAGATTATTTAACAATTTTATAAAGAGTTTCAAGAAAATGTACTCCATTATTTCAAAATCAAATTAGATTAAAAAAAAAAAAGAAGGAAAAAAAAAAAAAGAGCAGCCAATGAAAACAATATCCAATACTTCTCCAGGACTGCTTGCATGAAGTTTCTTGGTTGCCACAATTTATCTTAGACCTGACCTGCACATGTCATCTAAGATATCTTGCTGCATCATCATTAACGAATCTTCTACTATTTAGAAACCACTTCTTCTCTGGAGCTTTCATTGCTAAGAACCTGCAACACTTTCTGAGTGGGTGTGTAATGGAACCTTTGAAGAAAAATGTTTAGACTGTATTTTCAGGCAGCAGTTTGAAAAAAATTATTTTTTGAAATTGAATTTGAACTTGAGGTGTGAGATCAACAAGACAACAAGACTTGTCATACACTGAGTTTCTCCAGCACAGATCTGGTTGCTCTGTTTTATACAAAGCACATATGACTCTGATAAATAGAGAGATGAAAAGTTGTTTAGAATCAGGAGAAGGGGGGAGTAAGTCCCTGCTTAACTGGCTATACGTCAAACATAGTTTAAGTCTGTCAGTCCTTTTAGTCATTCAAACTTCCAAATACCCGGATAAAGGGAGCAGTGACTGACCCTCAGCAATCTAATCACTCCTCTCTGGGGAAATTCTTCTGTATCAGGAAAAGGAATCAGCTTGCTCCAAATCATTCTGAAGTACGACAGAAGCACCACACAAATAGCTCATATGTGAAATATATTAGACACAAGCAAGAAGCTCCATTCTCTAATGTTTCACAGAAGAAAAGAAAGTAAACAGAAATTATCTTTGATGACATAATCAATGGGTGAAGGAAAATATAATAATTGTGGCTCTTTCCCTTTTTCTACTTGATATTTATGCACCCCTTAATTACATTCTCATTTTTTAATTTCTGTTGCTTTTTGTGAGAAATTCCTCAAAGTGCTACTTTCACTGGCAAATTTAAAATGCTAAAAAAAGCAAGTGGAGAAAAAAGAGAATCATCGTCAAGCGCAGTCCAAAGGCTTGTTATTATTTGTTTGGAAGGACATCTTATTTCAAAATTTCATTTGAACTGGTTTTTTTTTAGATTTCAAAATTAGTAAAAAGAGAAGACCTGCTACTAATAGTCTGCTAACTCTCTAGAACTTACTCTACTTAACTCTCTTCTATTTAAGTTAGTATCCTGTTTAAACCCTTTGTGTTCATATAGCCTACGCATGTTAGAATTGCATAATCCACTCAAGGATCTAAGTATATACCAAGTATATACTTGGTACCCTGTAGGTGTTTCTGTATGCATGTGTATAAAGGGTAGGTATGCAGACATGTAGGAAGCTCAAAAATTTAATGCAATAAACCCTTAGATGAAGCTTAGCAGAACATATTCTGCCTTGGAAACTGCAAAGGAAATAAGCCACGACATTAACCATGGGGATCGTTCACAGCTGTGTCGGGGGAGGTTCAGACGTGATGTTAGGAGCTATTTCTTTATAGAGACAATGGTTAAACACTAGAACAGGCTGTCTAGAGAAATGTTTGATACCTGAAGCCTCTCAATGTTTAAGAAGCATTTGGACAATGCCCTTAACAACATGCTTTACCTTTTGGTCAGCCCTGAATTGGTCAGGCAGTTGGACTGGATGATCACTGTAGATCCCTTCCAATTATGATTACTCTATTCTATTCCCCTCTGTTCTTCAGGGCTGCATTAACATACTGAGTTATTCCTATTGCCATCCTCCACTATGCCACCATGTAGCTTCCCACATGAATATGCTAAATTTAGAGACAACTTCATGTTTTTCAAGGTTCATCTAGTACCTGCACTTCCCAGCCCAGGCTCAAGAGGGAAATGAGTTGCTGCACAGCTTGCATATGTTCATTCATCATGTGAAAAGAAGTAAATGCAGAGGAAGAGTTGCAGACCCATCGCTGCCATGACTGTCTAGTTTAGGGGATAAAATTTAGGGTTACAGGAACTTCCTCTAGAATCCTCTGAAGTTGTATTCCTGGCTTCATTAACTCTCCAGGAAACTTCAACTCTTATTTTGGAAGGCTGTTTTGCTAGAAATAGTTCATTGGCTTGCTGTGTTTGTAAAGCAGGCTGAGCGGATTTCAGTCTAGATGTATCTGGATTTCAGAGATGGTTTGCACTGCTTTTAATTCCTGAAGTTCATAGTTATCTCTTCCGCATTTTTGGCCTTGTTGCATTCAAATCTTGTTTTCTTAGGAGATCAAAATTCCCTGGATAGGCTCTGCTCTCTTTTGTCCCTTAATGGATCAGATGTTTTTAACATTTTGATAAGAAAACAACCTTACAGCTGCTGGTAAAATAATTAAAGGTTTCAAGAAGATCAGGGCCTGAGTAGTCTTCTGATGAGTGCTATAGGATTCAGCTGTTATGTAGAAGGCTTAGTTAATGTCTAGCTGCAGAAACAAGTACTGCTGCAGTGTTTCAGGGGCTGGATTCCTCTCCCAGTTTGTTACTAGGTTTCCTACATTGGGTGAACGGATGTGCAATATGGAGCAGGATCTGAGGAGGTGCCACTGGAACCAGCCAGTGCAAGAAAGTAAGCAAAAGAGCATCTCGCTGCCATCTCAAGTGCATAATCTTGCCCTCTGTGTGTCTGGGGTACTCAGGGTAGGTGCTCAGACTGAGTCAGAGAGAAGTGCACTTCAACAGTGCACACGTGGCTTCCTTCCACGGGGAAAAGTGCAAGAGTGAACTAATACTTTGTATGCACTGACCTAGGAGCTGGTATTCCCATTTGCACCAGTTTAAAGTGTTTTGTTGCTCTTACTGCAGGCAGAGTGCTGTGACAGGCTTCAGGGTACCCTGAGTTTGCCCATCCCCTTGTAAAAATTGTGTTGTTGAAAATACCCAGGATACCAAAGGCCAGATTGCTCAAGCTGGACCTTGGCCCTATTGCTTCCATATTTAGTGTGGACAAGGACAGTCCTGGCTTATGCTTGCTGTGGCAAGATTGTGACTATGCTTTGTACTAAAAATATAGATGCGAATTAAGCAAAAATGTGCTCAGATTATGGAAAACAGAGAGGGAAATAATCAAGGGCAGGATGTCCTGGGTTACAGTGTATTCTATTACCATCTTCATGAGCTGTTGAAACCAGGTGTAGCAATGTTCCCTGCCTCCTCCCTCTGGACTATCTCCTGTTAATGGGCCCATCAGTGCCTTGCCTCATGACTCACCATCCCACTGTGAGATGCTCCGCCCAGGGGGAAGGAGCCAAGCATTCCCACCTGGATATAATCTGGGGTTCAGAACAGCATGGGCAGCCTTTTCCACTGGATTCGCAGGGGAAGACCAGAGCCTTCTACACCACCACTGGACCTTCAGAGGAAGACCAGACCCTTTTACAGCATCACTGCTTCAACCAAACCATCACTCCAGGAGGACTGCGGCCACCATTTAATTGGACTGCTACCAACCCCCTGACCATCAGGGGGGCAGGTTGTACTCTGATTCTGTCAGTGGGTTGTTTTTTATACTATTGCATTTATTTTCTTTTTCCCATTAAACTGTATTTCTGACTTGGAGTTTCTCACTAGTGTGCTTTCAAACTAGTACACAGGACTAGAGGTGTCTAGGGATATTCAAAGTAAAAAATCACTTTATCTTTTGCCTGAGGTGAAAACTGGGCACTGGATTTCAGATTTAAAGTTTCCTTGGTTTGGTACCTAAACCAGACATATTTACATGTTTTGGGGTTTAGTTAATACGTTTCTTTGAACAAAAAGAATCAAACACCTTATTTCTGATTCAATTTAGCTGTGAGCATTCAATTCCTTTAGGATTCTTTGAAAATATTATTGGAAGTTTCAAAAGTCTATGCCCAGTTATAGATTTATATCAAATAGTAACCCTTAGATACAACTGTTGGCCAAAATGAAAACATTTAAAGAAGAATTTTTCTTCTTTCTTCCTACCCCATCTTTTCTATGCTTTTTGAGTCCAGTGCAGAAGTGGTAGCAGTTACCAATTTACCAGTGCATATAGCATGGATTTCTTTTTCCCTGGTAGTTAGGTGTGCCCAGATGGTTTGCTAGTTGAAACAGGGAATGTTTTGGTAGACTTATCTCCTTGGTCAGTTGCAAACACCATGCAGCCAGTGGCTGCTCTGTAACTGATAGGAGTGTGCTGGTGACACAACAGCAGTGGGTGATTTCATCAGTCAAAACTGTCAGTGACATTGAAGATAAGGCCACTTGTCATCAATTACCATATAAATAAAATGTGGAGAAGTGAAAAAATGTCATGAGGACAAATGCATAAAATTTCAAAGAACTTTTAATTGCTAGAGCTGAAATAGCAGTAATTTTTTTTTTTTATTATTGCTAAAGACTTAAAAAAAGACTTTAAGAAGAAATAAATTATCGATAAATGAAATGTGTCACATCTACTTAAATCTCTTGTTCTTGATATAACTATTCCCTCTCACAACTCAATTATGAATTTTTGATATGACATTCAAGATATAACCTAAAATTCTACCTTTGTCAAATTGGTAGAGAAAAGAACAAGTGGTTTATCCTGGTTACTGACAATGAAAAATGTGCATCAGATGAGACCCTTGGTCACCTGGAAAAATTCGCTAAAAACCAGAGTTGACGCAGTTCTTTTGTACATATTATGCCCCACTTCAGCCTGGTAAACTTCCAGCGACATCAATAAGAACAGGTCAGGGGAAAAACTTTGAATCAAAATTATCTACTTATATCTCTTCCTGAAAGCCCCCAAATTCTTAAAGTCTGATGTGATTTTTTAATAAAGGCAGCAAAGTTTAAGATTCAGACTTCAAGAGAATAAGCAGTAGAAGAGGTTCTTATTAGAGTCTCCTTGCTTAGAAACGTTCATGAGAGCTGCACGAAGTCTGCTGCTAATGAAAAGACATTTTGAGTAACCATTAAGAACTCAGTTTCACGTGATGTATGAGTTCAGAGGGGATACTGAAAAGCTAAATGCAAATGCTGTCCACTAGCTAAAAGATTGCAGACTACTCTCACTCTGATTTTGGCTTCAACCTCTACTGCCTTAAATTTGCAATTGGGCTTAGTTTGGTAATAAGAGGCATTCAGGTCAGAGGGCTTTCAGCATGGGCAAGGGTCCACAACTCAGGGTTGCTGAATTCAGTGCTAAATGCATGCGGATACCTCTTTGCTGAATGAAATTACTTTCACTAAAAGCCTTTCACTAAATTTATTCACTAATTCTGTGATTAACAACATTTTTAGAAGCTACATTTTCAAGAGGCAGAATCAGCTTGCTTGTGCAGCATAGATTACACTGCTGTCTACACAATCATTCCCTTAAAAAGGAGCTGTGCCTCGAGCTAACAAGCAGCTATGATTTCTACAAAGCTACATGTGTGGTTCTTAGAGAAATATTGGACTCTGAGACAATTTTTAATTATGGAGTGAAAGGTTAGTTCTCAAAAATTGTCTTCAGTGTTAAATATGCCTTTCAACAATATTTTAATTTGGAGACAAAACCAATTGGTCAGAAAATTATCACTTTCCTATTATAAATGTACTACTTTAATATTCTTTATGCTCGTGGGATCTGGTTTTAATTTCATATGAAAGCACTACATTTTCAAATTTATAGAGAAAAAATGGTATTTTGTTGCTATAGCAATATAGATACCTATTTCTTCATTTAGGAATAATAACAAAAACATAATTGAATCAAGTTACATTTCCTGAAGCTAGCCTTTCATGAAGACATTGTATACACTCAATTTAAACAACTTTATTGCCCTCTCTAACAGGATTTTATATTCTACCTGGGTTTCTTTATTAAAGCTCTAAGCATTGATTTTAGCTTATGCTACCCCACTGGCAAACATTAATGCATAAATACAAAGTGTGCGGTGTTTTATTAGGAGAGTTGAGCAGCGGAACATGTTTCCCAGACAGGTTGGGATGAACTTCACCCTTGGAGTTGATCCCAGCAAATGCTGCTTGAAACAAGAGTCTGGACTGGGATTATTCTGTAATTCTTTGGGTCCATCTTATTTGTGAGTCCCAAGAGCCCAGTTTATGTCAGCTTGAAAACATAAAATGGGACTATGTGAAGAATTTTTCCAAAGTCTTCTGTATCTAGTTTAGAAATGTAGTTGGCGTTGCTGAGAAAGTCTGTTCTCAAAGGCTTCATCACTGTGCCTCATTTTAGCCTAATGTTGTTACTAGTTTTGTCTTCTGTATCATTTGAGGTCACATCTTGACATTTTCCTCAGATCATTCAAGGAAATTCTTAGATCTAAAAGATATCACATTTTGGTTGTTATTAGCCTTTCCTTCAAACTCCAGATAGAAATTAGGTGTTGTAGTCTGTAATCAGGTGATAGTGCCATAAGATATTATCTCTTCCTTCTCAAAGGAGTCAAGCTCTCGGGTTTAGGCTGAGAGACTATCTAGGAACACCCTGAGGCAGAAAGACACAGTGAAATTAGCCCTTTAACTTCACAGAGTATGAGCAGAGCACTGCAAATTTGAGCAGTAGGAACCTCAAAACAGACCATTTATCAACTGAGGTTTTCTATTTTTATATATATGTATGTATATATATGTATATAATGCCCATATATGTGATGTTCATATTTAAATTGTATTTAAATATATATAAAACAGAGCAACCTCTGTTGTTTTTCATATATATAGATATATATATATATACACCTGCTGGAGATTAAGGCCTCAGCAGATTTTTATAAAGGCACCGTTGTGTAAATTATTGTTATATGGTGAAAATCTCATTGCACCTTAAAGTCAGTTGTAATACATATCATTCACATTCCTAGATGCCCACTTCAGGTCCGTTAACTATAAAAAAGGTAATTTCTTGAAATTGTATTTTATATTCCATCATGGATACTTCAGATTAAGAAATATTATTCTTGGTGGTCTTCCTTGCTGTCTCACAGCTATATATAATACGCAAAAATAATTTAAAAAGATATGTTTATAGGCATTCATGTATAAGTGCACAAATATATATATATGTGCATTTATACATCCAGAGAGCAAATCAAAAGGCCTTATTTGCACTATGTTCTGTATTTCTAGGATTCCAGACAATTATTTGAGACTTTCAAATTAGAAAGATCTGTTAAAGGGGAGTTTGTCTTTATTATTCTGATCTGTCATTTCTTTTATATAACAAGCCAGCTGTTATTTGAACAGCATCATTCATTTCCTCAATGGAATGATGACACTACAATCAGCCTTCATTATCTTCACATGCTCTTATATGAGAACTAAGTGCAGAGGAAATACTTTGTAATTATTCTAGGCAGATTTCCCACATGTTAGAGATGCCATAGATGGGATTAATGAATATCACTTGAAAAGGTTGAAGTGACAAAAACAAAATTAGGCTTCAGTAATCGCAACACGCAGATGGGTTGAAATGCTAGTGGGAAAAAATCCCATCAGCAATTAAACTTGCTTCTTGGAACAGCAGATGTGCATAGTCTCTTTGCTGAATATTGAGTACACTTGAAAGGAATTTGTAGAGGAAGAATGCTGAAATACACACAGATCTGCTCAGGCAGGGCTGGGACAAGTGACAGGCCTGTGCTTATTTTGTTTAGTAGGCATCATGACTTGCCCCGTTCCCTGCCCAAAAGAATCCCAAAATTCTGCTAGTTGATGAGTGCTCTTCTTGCCACTTCTGCTGCTTTCTACTATGAAAGCTCTTCTGCCGTCAGAGACCTGTTAAAGGACTGATCTAGGAGAGCAGCCATATGGGACAGATTGGCTCTTTAATCTCTGAGGGGTACAACTGGTTCTGCAAAGGAGACATTTCTCATGCCCTATTTTGCAGCTGGCAGTAGAAGAAAAGTATCTCTGTTGGCTTCCTCTCCAGATAATCTTCAAGATTACTTACCGGCGAGAAAAACTGTACAGCTGAAAAGGCGCCAGCATAACCAATTTAGCCACCTAGAGGACTTGCTCTGAGTCAGCAAGCAGGGAGCTGCAATGTAGAGAGGTAAATGCATCAGCGAACAACACAAGTACTGAACCAGTTGTCTCAGTTTGTAGTGCTGGGCTTTTGAACAGCTGGTTCCAAGCCAAATCTGATTTGCAAGGTCCAAACAAAAGGTCTACAGTCATCACTGCAGGATGCCTCTTGTTGCAACACCTGGGCAAGATGGGAAGGATAAACGAGCAAGGAGGCATGTTCACAGGGTTCCTGCTTGTGCAGATTTTCCATTGACAGCTTTTGTTCTCATATATTCTGTTGGTCAGCATGTAGAGTGACTTTAGAGCACTTGAAGTATTCTAACTCCTCAGTTACTGAAAAGTGGTCTCCAGTCCCTTTCAGTTTTAGCAAGTGGAAGGAATTTGACTATTACAGAACTGTCATCTTCCACCTTGTACAAAAGAGGTCCAAGACCTTACCCAGTGGTTAAAAATACAACATTTAGTGTAAAAAGCAACTTCTTTTCTTCTTTAAGGGTGAACCTAAGTTGCCTTCTCTCTTTCCTGTGATGGGAAGAGAGTGGTTTCTGATGTTTCCAGACCACAGCTAGATCTCAGGCTGGATACAGAATCTGTCACTGCAGAGATGTATGCAGCCATAGAAGCACAATCATGTAAAGAGGTGCAGCATTTTAGAAATAACCAGTTTGACCAAATGTTACTTGTGATTTGATCTCAGACTCTACAATAACTTCAGCTCACATCTTACACCTAACAGTTATGAATTAAGAGAATCTTTTGGAATTGCTTAGTTGCATTCCAAAAGCACAGATCTGTCCCTGTAGCAAGCCAGCTGTGTTCTTGATTGCAGTTATAATATAAAAAATACTATGCTTGTCTGTATGTATCTACCTATCACTATTATTTCCTCTTTGAGGGGTGTGGGAAAACATCCCCGCTACTGTTATTTTTGAAATCTTGCTAGGAACAAAAGGGAATACTTTATACACGCACATATATATATATGCAAAAATTTTATTGTTAGAATAATCAAAATTATAACAATCTAACCAAAATACAGCTGATAGTTACTCAGTCAATTCCAGTAATATTAACCCTTATCGTCCAAGGTAATATGGAAAAACCTCAAAAAAAATCAATAATACTGTTAAAATTATTTTTAAAAGACAACGTAGTAACACCTACCCTTTTTCCTAGAGCTATGCTCAGTCTTGCAGTGTCCCTATGGACCTTACAGCAAATAGCTCCAGTTGTCCTCAAGCAGAGGGGTGTGCATGGAGGGGGAAATGTCCATGACCTAGTGAGTGGTATGCCTGCCCTTAGTGGAGGGGTGGAACTACACGATCTTTAGTATTCCTTCCAATCTAAGACATTCCATGATTCTTTGATGAGTCCTGGACTTCCTGCACTCTTCAGGAGGACAATGACAGTGGTGGTACATTCCTCCTTGGGGGAGGAATCTTGGGGTCCTTCTCTGGCTATTTTTACATGTTTTCTTAACAAGACCTGCTTTTACTCATTACCCCAAATCCTTCTGCAGCTCTTGTAAACATAAAGGGCTGGTTTGTGTCACACAGTGGTTACCTAGGTCTTTTGGACCTTTACAACACAGAAATCTGCCTTTCCAGAAGCTAAAAATCAGGCAGTAATCCCTTTACTATTGCTAAAACTGTCTCAAGCTCAGAGAAGTCCCGAGTGCCTCCACTGTCAGTTCTGTGTCAAGCCTGTGGTCTTGTGTCACTAAATTGTGTGATGCACAATACCTCTGTGTGATTAGTGGTGGTGAACAGCTGTTAACCTATTCATCAAGTGAATAACTATGTGGGAGTGGTGTAAAGCTTACCTCTGCCACCCTAACAAAATCTTCTTTGGTTTTTATTTCCCTTTGGTTTGCGCAGCACCCTGCTACCCATTCTACAGCCAAATCCGTTTGCATGTAAATGCAAACAGACCATTCCTAAATATTCCGTATGCTACAACTTTGTGAAAAGTATTTAGAAATCACAACTGCTGTGAGCTCACAGCAGCCTGGTTTGGATTGAGGTAGTGCATACAATAAAAAGCCTGTCAGCTGCTGTCACGGATTTATGGAATTTTCCACAGGAGGAAAAAATAATCCGGTATATCCTCTATCAATTTTCTGTTTATTCATCAATTTATATTTAGGTCAGTATGTATTAAATTGTTGTGGCAATGTCCTTTTTTGAACCCTAATACTTTTCAGAATATTATTTTTAATGAGTGGTTTATTAATTAAACCACAAGAAATGTGTTATTAGCTTGATGACAGTAGTTCCACAAGAAGCTGGACTCCAGTCCCCGGAAAGATCTAAACTACATAGCAACTGGATTCCTGTGAGTGGAACCCTCCAAACAACTGCCATATACAACTTGTTTTGTCTACAGACTCATACATAGCTTCCCATCTCTGCACAAGTCTTTCAAGCATACACAGAGAATTCATTGCAGAGATCAGCAGATGGTTTTCATTGTTATTATTCCTAATGGCACCTAAAATGCTTAAATCAATGACCAGGCTTTGGAACTGTATTTTCTCTTCTATTTTTCATTTTTGTTCTGAAAGTCATTTGAACATTTCCAGATTTGACTCTGCATTTGGTTTATCTATTTCATCAATACTCTTAAAAAGAAAATCTTACCTTCTGCTTCAACCTGTGCCCCTCAGTCATTTCTGAAAGCCTAGAACTTAAGTGTGCCTCTCAGGCCTTCTTGTTATCAGGTTGTTGTATGCATTTAGAGAGAGAGGATAATTTTAAAAAATCAGAAAAATAGTAGATTTGGGGTTGTTATTGTCAGTTAGCAATCAGCCTGCCTTATGCTTCCCATGAGAAGACTTCTTTCAAATGCTTACAAGTCTTCCATGATAGAGCTGTTTTAACCCAAATTTTCCATGCTGAAAGCCTGTTTCTGCCCAATAGATTTAGTTATTTTTAAAGCAACTTGTAAATGATTTGGTAACATTAGTGGAACAGAAAAATAATTTTTTTTTGCTCATGTTAAAAGATTCAGCCTGGGCTTTTTCTTTTAGAAGACCCATCATGCACGTGTGCATTTGTGTGTTTTGGCAGGCAAGTGCCTTTTCTCTCTGTGGAAAAAGCTGCTCAGTTTTGGCCTTTGAAATGCCACAGCTAGCTTATGTTCCACAGATACCCTCTTCATACAGCTTTTCAGGATAAAGCTTTCCAAAATCCCAGCTGTAGCAGGTTTGGCATGTGGTTGAACAAAACTATGCTTAAAATCATAGTTGTGACCTATCCTTACTGTGTCAAGTCCAGGTTTTGGATCTTACAGGTCTTTTCTCTCCTGGGTGCGCTTGGTAGCAACTTTCTTGCTGGGCTCCAGAAATCTGGAAAGATACTCTAATGTTTTCATAAGGCAAGAGGTTAAAATAGCATGGGAAGGTAGTACATGGGAACAGGGCCTTGGGACATGGGATGAGATGCAAGGTTGTAGATGGTGGAAGCTTGTACTGCAGGCTGTGGGAAAAGTGGGACTGGAAGTGAGGATTGAAATAGTGTGTTTGTCAAGGCAAGAGGTTGAGGGTGAAAGTGGAAGAGGTAATACAGAAGAAGGAAATTAAAGTCTGCTGTGGAGAAAAAAAAGGGACTGCAGTTGGGCATCAGGATAAGAAGAGTCAAGTTGGGAATCAGTGTCCCAAAGGACAAAATGGAACAGGGTAGACGTGAGCTGACACTGAAGAAAGGTTGAGGAGCAGGGAAAAGGGATCTGGGTACAGTAGAGCCATGGGTGAGGAGCTAGATTAAAACAAAATCTAGCAAAAAGTCTAGGCACTTGAGATTCTGTATTGCTAAAAGGGGAGTGCTCAAAGAGTTACTGCATGGCTGTGGGCTCAGAACGTGGTCCTGGTTATTTAAATGGGGAGAAAATAATTTTTCAGACAAGGAAGTTTTCACTTTTATTAAAAATCTGAGAAATGGGACAGACTGCATAGGGCTATGATGAGACTGAGTGACAGACAAGGGAAAGACTGAAGGTGGGGACACTTACAGATGGCCAGGTAGAATTAAGTTAGAGAGGAGTCAACAGAACAGCCTGTATGCAAGCAGAAAACTCCTACCAGAGCTTGAATTTGATAAAAGGTTTGATGAAAACTGCACAATCCATGACCATGTGTATATTTCATACTTGAATTAATATAACTTTGCAAGCCCCCAGATCTCTCTGAGCTGTTTCATTTGCACTTGTCAGCAGAGGGTATTAGGTTAGGAAAAGTACCACACTAACAGAATTATCATTCAGTTTCCTGGTGCCTTTGCTAGCTCAAATATTTCTATTTAACATTGCACGGTGCTTGGTATTATCCATGTTTCTTGAGTTTCAGTTATTTTCTTTTCTGTGTCAAACCTCCGTGAATCACTGCTATTGCTAAATGCTTGTTACTTCAAATTACAGAGGTGATAAAGTTCTGCTTGTTACAGTTTACTTTCTTAAAAACCTGGAGATGTCTCCAAAAAACCACTCTGCACAAAAATACATAAAAGGAACACTTTTCGAGCTTGAAAAACCACTGTGCATGAAAATGTTGTTAAGTACCAGAGGAAAGCCTGCTCACGCTGAAGAGGGTAAACAATCTGCTCTTATCTTACACGTCTTTGCTGAAGTGGCTGAGAGACTTTTGCTGTAACATGCCAGTATAAATTTGACCTGTAGAAAGATAGAGCCTCAGCCTAACTATAAACCTGAGCATAGAACAAGCAATAATAATGTATGTTACCGAGTTTTCCTTAGCAAAAATGTTTTGCAGTTCAATAATGATCTCTTTTCACCTCTGTAGTTCAGTGGTTGATCAGATCTGGCATTTAAATAGTGCTATCATTCTTAAATTAAAAGACTGGGGAGGAATAAACTAGTGAAACCTTTGCTTTTCTATCTTCCTTTTCTTCTTCTACTGTGCATTCCACAAGCACAAGGTTTTATTCAAGCCCAGTAAACCAGTTGTGAACCAAACCAGGATAATTTGGTTTTGAATAAGATATGTCATTAAGGTTTCTTTTTTTGAAGAGTAATGAAAAGTAGTTTTCAAGATGACAGCAGATGTAAAAACCAGACTGAAGCTGTCAGCATGGATGCAGCAGTGCAGCTGCTTCCTGCCTTTGAGAAAGGTCAGTAGAATATGCAAACAGCTCACACAGCACGTAGATGTTGCTGAGGGTTAGGGCAGGAGTGTAAGTACAACACGAAAGCAAACAGAACATGCAAGCACAAAATGCATAAAGAAACACGTTTTACCCATGACAAGGGATGTCAGCTGTAGCAGACAATGCCTGCCAGTCGGACAGGCCATCACACCTCACTCCCTGCAAGTGAAAGGGGATGGCTCACCTCTGCAGACAGCCCACAGGCAAGCAGAGGCTACAGCCCACTGAAATCAGTCAAAGCTCGTTTACTTCAACGTGCTTTGAATTGGATCCTAGACAACACGTCCCTCTGGTTTTTGTGTTGTGTGAGCCTACATCTCTCAGCAGGCTGGGATGCTAAATCCCTGAGAGCTGTTGCTGATTTAACACAACTGCACAGGATTATGTTTATTTCAGGTCCTCTTAATTTCAATTGATTTGTCCTAATTTCAGTTAATTAGGAACACTAATTAGGAATACACGTCCCCTGTAATTTCTCACAAAATAGATTTAGCCAGTTTAAGAGCTGAGTCACCTTTGTTACTGCTGGTATTTCTACCAGGCTGTAATGGAAAGCAATGACTCCTTGTTTAGGTGCCTTTGCTGGGTCTCTGGGGTCTGGTAGAACAGGGGGCTACAGAAAAACTCCATGCACATCTCATACTGAAGCCTGAGAGATTAAGGCAGCAATAAAATTCTCTAGTTATGATCTGGATTAAACAACTCAAGAAAGGGGAGGGGTGATTTGGAAGTTCACTGATTGCGAAGGGAAGGGATGGATGAAATTGGAGTTCCTGAGTGCTTTCTGTCCTTTGACAGCCACAGACAAAGTATGAAATGATTCCCTTGGGACATATAATCCCTTTTCATATTAATGAAGGTTTGCCCTCTATAAAGATCTTTTCTATTTTACATTTCCAGCTAGAATTGCATTATTTTATTGTTCTCTGCTGCTGATGTGGCAATCTCACCCTATTAGCCCTCTGGATATATTAGCAATCCTAAAATGCCATTTTTCTCTTCTGATAGAATTGCCAAGAAGAAAGAATTCATTTTAGCTCTTGCTAAAACCACCGCAATGTCTGTTTTTTCTTGTCATACATCTTGATTTCTTGTTTGTTTTGACTTTGCTTTACACCCTGGATCAAAGTCATCAGCTTCCTTCATGGAGATAGCCAAAAGTCATCCTCTGATACAACAGTACATTCAGTAGTACTGTGAATAGGGTAACTACAGCTTTTACAAGGTCAGTATCCCACTCTAATACAGTTTTAATTTGTTTCCTGTTGATTTGAGTTTTTTATTTTTCAACCATCTTTTCTGGATGTAATTTCCATCCCTAGACAGGTAAGAAAGATTTGTCTGATTGTTACAAACTGAGAGTTTCATCCCTACTCCACAATATCCTAATTTTTTCTTACATTTTGTTTACTAGTCTCCTTGGGTTTTAATTTCAAATTAATACATTTTTATATTGACAGCCTGACCGCTCTCAAATAATCACACATTTTTTCCTCAGGTACTTTGAATATAATAAAATGACAATGGATTAATATTCATTATGTAAATGCCATTATTTACCTCCCATTTGCTCACTTAGTGGAAATTCAAAATGCTAAATTACCAGCACCACTTACAGCTTTGTAGTCAAAGCAAAGCCATCCACACAACAATTATTTCCATAAACATGCCGGTCTCATTCAAACCAGGAACCAGCATGCAAGTCCATCACGCTGTTCCTCGGCAAAGGAGTGCTGATGAGCAGTCCGCAGAGTGAGAGCAGCAAGAAGGAGGGGTGGAGTGGGCTGTAGGAAAGCCAGAGCAGAGAGACTCATCAAAAAACAGGGAAGGCAAGAGAGAGACCTAACCAAGAGATAAGGAGTGAAAAACAAAGCCAGAAAGGAGAAAACCAAGGAGAATGATAAACAGAGATGGAAGGGAGAGGAAGGAAAGAAAGAAGGGAAGATGAGGTGACCAACAAAAGCCCTAAGGAGATAAATAATCAGCATATTCATCAAAATATCCCCTACTTAATGAATCTGAAGGAGCATTCTCTGTCACATGAACATCCTAGAGCCTACATGAATTGAAAAGGAGTAAGATAGGATATCAGTCAAAAGTACAACATCAGAGTTTCTAAGGCCACAAGCTTAGGGTACAAGAAAGCCTGTCTTCAGGTTCCCAGTACCAGATCAAACTGTTGCAGCTGCAAGGAACAAAGTGCTGATCCCATACAATCTTTCAGTACTGGCTTAAATTAAAGCAGAACTTCTAGTATGTTAACTTTGTGCTATAAACAGGCTTTATCACGTGTCATCTGTCTTTCCACAGCTGACATAAAGTCAGCATAACAGCATAAATCTAACATGAAATTGATGTTGCGTGCTCTGGCTAATTCAGCAGAAATATATTCACGTGTTCATAATTGTCTTTAAAGTGCTGTTGCAGGAGGGCGTAAAATTGGTAGTAAATGGTCTTGATACACTGCAAGTGTTGTTATGAGCAGAAGGGAATGTACCATATACCTGAAACTAAGCACTTATCTTAGTCAAATTAACAGTCAAAATTAACTCTGTTCCAAAAATATATGCTCAGTGTTCAAATTAATACAGAGATGTCTCATCAGTAATAGCCTTAAAATTGTTTGTGTCTGCTTGGTGTTATTTCACATGTTTTCCAGTGAGGAGTGTGAAAGCTGAACAGAAGCCTCCATCTGCCCCACCTGACACAAAGGGCTGTTGCTTGTCCCACAGTCACTACCAAGGTTTGCCAAGCCTTTGCCATATGCAACACTCCTGCAAATGAAGTTATAAGTGGACAGGCATTAACCAGTTGACAACAACACACAGTCATTAAAGTAACCTAAGGTCATTTCTGGCAAAGGCAAGGTCAAAAATTTCTCAGACTCTGAGCCGTCAGGTCAGAGCCAAGGCTGCAGATTTTTACTGATAATGGAGAAAATCATGTTTACAAGGGTGCAGCTTCAGTGTTGTGTGTTCCTTTGAAATCCTTTGTAAAACTGTATGGTGCTCTGTAAATCTGCTTTAGATCTCTGGTACTTGAAAACATGTTCAACAGGAGTTTTAGTTTGGTTTTCAGCTGACAAATCTCTGCTATGTACTTGTACTATGAACTATCAGTGATCCAAGGACTAATGTTTAAAATGATGGAGATCTGAACTTACATGGTTATATAGGAGAAAATATCTCTTCTCTTCTCTCTAAAGCATTTGGTTTAGCCTACCCTGCAGAAATAACAAAAGACATTAGTTCCATCTCAATTATGGCAATTGGGTTCTGTTAGGATCGAAATTTTTTTCACAGCAGCATGTGTTTGTCTATCGTTAGCACCTGACTGCTGAAAAGTACCAGGCTAATTTCAGTGGGTCCCTTGAATGACGTTTTCTAGTCCCTACTAAAAAATAGTGGCTGGGCAAACAAAACCCCCTGAGTGAAGTGCTGGTAACATCTGCTGTGCCTACCTTTATCGAGCTGCAAATTTTGGCCAGAAACTCTCCACACGCCTTCCTTCCCCCTCTTTTGCAGGTCTGCCAAGCATGTATAAAGAGATTATTTCAGCAGATGGTGTTCCTCATTGTTATTCCTATTGGTACCCAGGGATGTTTGAGTTCATGGGGACAAGAATGTTATTGCCCACTGCTGTTGTAGTTCCACTTTGACTTCGATTTCTAAGTGTCCATACGGCCAACATAATCTGTGATACCTCCTAATTAATAATACTTGGCATCCAGCATTGCTCTTGATGCTTTCAAAGTTGTAATGTCTATCTATACATTAACAGGCTGCTTGTGCTGCATTCTGAGTCTGTCAGGAGAAAGTAAAGCACCCAGGTGATCTTTATCAGCTGCTAAAGAATGCTGGATCACAAAAGATGGATATACCAACCTCTACATACAAGGAGAAAAACGTTGTTAGATCCTGCCTTGTCCAGTGCCCATGCTGGGAGGCGGTCATGTTACTGTAAGAAGAATTTTTTTGCAAAAGATTGTAAAAGAGCATATTAAAGACAGAAAAACTGGTGGGTTTTTTCCCCCTATGTGACTTGCCTAGGTCAATGTAAGCAAATGTGAAAGCAAAGTACCTCTTCTAATTTACTATGACCTAGTCTGTATCTTCTCCAAGGACATATCTTCAACATATTTTGGATTATTTATATGAAAATGTCTGGACGTATGTGTCTGGAAGTGTGTTAAATGTCTAGCTTCCCACTGTAGTCATATTAGATATCTAGAACAGCATTCAGTTGCACAGAAAAGTATCCAGTACCATATGAAATACTCCTAAGGGCATCCATTCATTCCTATTTGTCTGCTGAACTTCTGTGTAAAACAGAGACAATAATAGTTGTGAAAACCAATCTACTGATATCTTTTAAGACCTCCAATAAATGGAATACCAGGGATAAAAATAATTGTCTTTTCGGCAGTGTATGATGCATAAGAAGTGGCAGGGTCACATGTTATCAACAAGAAGAGAAATTGATGAATAGACATAATGACCACATGATCCACTTTGTGAGGATGAGTGTTTCTTTAAAATAGAAATTTACTACTGCATCATAATGAATATGTTGCAAGGATAGGACAGAAATGATGTTTCACCAAAGTATATAAAATTTTCATCCTGGATTTTGTCTCTATTACAAAATTACTATTCCCTCAGTTAAATGTGTGGGTTATATATTTACAAGTTGCCTTTGAAACTGTCACTTAATGCTTTGTAAATAATGCAACAGGCCTAAACTTTGAATGTTTGGCCAGAGGCACATTTTGCCTCCAAGTAAGATGCAACAGTAAATTAAATTAATTTGGTTTACTTATGCGAAGACCCTAACATATGCAAATGAACTCTAATTTCACCCTATTATAATTTTTTATTGAAAACATACTATCTTCTTGGTTTTAAAGGTGTTGATTTTAATAATTTATGAACGGTTATGATACAAAATATATATCTTTGGTAATCAGGTTGTTTCTCTACCTTCATTTGCATCTGCATCTAACCATATGCAGCTGTGACAGGGAACTGGATTATGACATATGATCTATAAAACATGGCATAGCTGACTGAATTGAATAAAATAGCTATGGTGGTCTTCAGGCCCTGGCCTTGCAATCCATTATTCAAGATGCAAATGACTAACCATGTGGCTAAAACATCTAATTTCTAAAGTTCATTTCTACTTTCTAATGCTACATTCTTAGAATAGACTGAAAAGCTAAGAGCTCAGACCTTCTCAGGTCTTCACCTATGGAAGAAGCAACAATTATTCTCTCCTTTCATCGAAATCATCCTGACAGGTAAGTGAAGAATTATTTTCAAATCTTTCCACTTGGAAATGACGGCTACATTTCAACACCATTATCTGCCTTCAAGCTGTGTTCCTCTGCCTACCCAAATCTTTGTTCTAGGTTCTGTCACATTTTAAACAATTCAGAGTGTTCATTTTGAAAGATGCCAGACTGGGCACAGGCTGTTGGAATTCATTATACTGGATGGGGTGAGGGCAGGAGAATTTTGAATTAATCTTTTTTTGAATTCAAAACTGGAATAGACTAATAGAAGACAAATCTTAGCAGTCCAAGACCAGAATAAAGTACCTCACTGTAACACATGTATGCATGCATGTATGTTTTGTACATATTTCATTGCAGAATGTGATTGGTAGTCTTTCAGACTGTGTTACTTAAAAGTTCTGAAGGTGTTTCATTTACATACTAGGGAATGTTTTGCCGTTTATTCCTAGTATTTGCGTTGTGTGCAACAGAACTCCCTACAGGCTCTGAATTACTGGGTGTTAAGTGGAGCAGTCCTTCAGTCCTGCCTGCATGCAGAGAGTAATTTGTGAGCAAGGAATTAAAAGCATGGGTTCTAATATAACAGCTGGCAAATCAACATTGTGTTTCATTCATTCAATTAAACTACACAGTACGATTTTGGATTTGGTCCAAGTCTTACCCTGGAAGAAGATGAGTCTTTCACTGAGAGTTCAGTGTAGTCCTCAGTGACTTGCAGCTATTAAATAAACTGCAGCTCCCACAGCCCTGGAAGATTGATGACCTTCACTCTAAGCTTGATGACAGCTGTTAAGTCCAGAGTTTTAGAGGGCTGAGCCTCTGACACTCATTGAGTAGATGGGCCGTATTTGTCAAGCTGACTAATCTCGTATAAAGTTGATGTGAATCATTCTTCAAAGTACTGTTAAAAGATGCTGGATGTCAGACATGAAACAGGTCTGTCATCACTTGCTCCGGTGACAGGCACACAGAAGCAAAATACTCTGAAACATGGTAACAACTTAAAATATTGGCAGGTACGAGAAGAAGAAAATTTATTTTTTCTTTCCCCAAGCAAACTGAAATGATACATATCAGCAAGTGTCTCTTCTTCCTTTATGGGTCAATAAATGAATTTATGCTAAATGATCGTGTCTCTTTATGTTCCAGTGGGTCTGACTTTGCCCAAAGTCACCTTCCGTATATGGACTCCATATTAATTGCTTCAAGAAATTATTTACCATATATTCCCCCCCAAAATAATCCCAACCCAAACCACCTAGCATCATTGTTGCACAGTATTTCTTTCTAGGTGCTGCTTTTATTTTTCTAGTCTGTGCTAGACAGAAGTCAGTCTTTGGGCCATGACCAGATTTAAAAGATGCTATCAGAAATTTCCATTAATATATGCTTTCTGACTCTATTATACATTGTCAGACTACATGAAGACATTGTCATTTCCATGGAATACGTGAACACAAGGACAAATGAAGATGTTCCCATTACTATCAGCCAAACTTCTTAGTTCCCTCTCAGCCTATGTCACTTACTCTTTCAATTTCATAAACTTGTTTTTCACACATCATTTCTCATGGAGAAAAAAGATACAGCCAGGATGTGGAGGGAATATGATCAGAGCTTTCTTTCCAACAATAAGCAAAAAGCTGCATTCTTTCATGATTTTGCGTGAGAGTGGACTGGGCACCTGAAAAAAAATACAACTTTCCCTCTGGTTTATTACCTGTTTTATCTGCACTTCTTCATTGATGAAAAGAACCTGGAAGCAGAGAAAGATTCAACAAGAGCTGTTAGTGACTTTTAAAATACACTAGGAAAAATGTTGATTTAAAATTAATGATAAAGGCTTTGATATTTATATATATAANGTCAGACCTGCCTAATTTAGCTTTGATTTATCTATGTGGTATTGTATAACACAAGTGTGGTGCAGCCTTGCACAATAAACTCAAAACACCTTAAATTTTCAGAATAGTAAGATTGGACTTGTTTAACTAATCAAACCTGATCATGCAGCAAACTTCAGAGTTAAATAGATTTGCTTTGTTGTCATCCTTTCAATTCTTGCAAGTTCTTACCACGGCTGTTTGATACAGATCACAGTAATTTGTATTGATGTGAGTCATTGGAAACATTAAGGGAAAAATATGAGAACAGAGAGAAAGACCCCTCATAGGAATTTTATTCCTGCTTAGTGAAAAGTGAACCAATACTTCCGAAAGACAGGAGAGAAATTGCCTTAGCAGCAGATACAGGACAAGGCATAGGACAGCAAACACCCCTCCTTGGGAAACCTTCTCTGAGAAAAAGACTGAAGAAGAGAGGTGACTCTGATTATAATTTCCTTCTTTCACTGTATTTTTCACAGGAGTTGTGGGATTTCTCCAAAGTCTGAACACATATGAAGGGAAAAAAAGTAGAGGAGGCTGGTGAGACTAGAAAAATGGGAACATCTTCCCTTTTGGTGATCAGAAAGCAGTGAAGAAAACAGGAACAGAAATCTGTGTGCTTGTTCAATTTCTGTTCCTACTGTTTGGTACCATCATCTTCTCTATTCTTCTCCCCTTAGGCTGACCTGTATGAAATGTACAGCCTCAACCTGCATAGTCTTGTCAGGAGCAACAGCTATTTGACACCTGACTGAAAGAGAGTCACATGGAAAATAGGAAGCCCAGTTAGTGAGGTCTAGGACTTGAGAAGCTGGGACCCAGCTTCCTTTGTGATAGGAAAGTACATCCCTTGTTAATCACTGCAGGAATCCTTCCCACTTACTGCTGACAATAATTTTGAGTTAACAAGATAGAAACCACATAATGCCTTTCCCCATACCCTTTACACATGTTTGATACTGTAATTCAAACATTTTACCCCAGAGTGAAGTGTGCTCCTAACAGACAGCAGCTGAGATGAAAGCTGACATCTGGGATCTAACAAGTCAATTTTACTGAAGAAATTTAGAAACATTTGCCTTCCTCTATATGTCTTAAAAAAAGAAACAAAAAAAAAAAAAACCAAAAAAAACCCCAAAAAAAAACCCAAAAAACCAACCAAAAAAAAACAACCAAAAACAAAAGGAAAAGGAAAAGAAGAGATGACCTCAGCTGTGAACAAGGGAATTCAAACCTGCTAGCCAGATTCTACTTAAAATGCTATTCTGTTACAATCTGTCTGCTTAGCTTTGGCACGTAACTTGCAGTGAAACTTTAGGTGCTTAAACAACTAAGTTCCCATGTTCCCTCTAGAGTCTGTCAATAGAGAGAACTCACATGGTTAAGTCTGTTTGCCACTTGTAAACAATACTCCATGTGTCTAAACTAGGGCAAAAAGGTCACCACGAAGGTTTTCAAAAACACCTTCCTGTTGCCAAAGTAGAGAACTTGCTCTGGAAGCACACTAAAATTTGGAAACATGACAGGCATGGGATCTGTCTGCCTGATGGTGGCATACCACCCATTTCACATAGCCCAGAGCTAAACGAGGAGAGTGCCTTCCCTATCCTCCAGTTCCCCTCACCCTTACAGAATCCCTTGTCCTTTCTCTCTCTGCATTCAGCCTCTGCCCTGCTATTCTCTCCTCTTTACTTGCTTGTCTGTTTCTCATCAGTGTTCTCTCCCTGCTGACTGTTCTCCTTGCTTCTGCTGATCCCCAGTTCCTCTGGTGTTAGACACAAGTGCTAAAGCTGTCCTCATCATTAACACTTTACATAATGTTTGTAAAGAACTGCCAGCATACAGTTTACTTCACAGATTTTTCAGAGGCCTGAAGCTCATCAATCTCCAACTGATAGTATTCCATGATGGAAGTGCCAACAAATGTAACTTGGTGCTTTCTGGAGACAGTGTGCAGAAAAGTTAATGTTTGCCTTTTGGCTTCAGTGGTGTCCTGCCCTTTTCTTAGAAGGAAGAGGGTATATTAGGATGGGTTACAGATATCCATGTGGCACCTGGCATAAGCTTGTATCTTCAGGCTGTGGATTGTTGCCTCTTGTAGAGCACTGAGCTGTAGGCAGTCAGTCCAAGCATCCTGTGGAATGAATATTGAATTAATATCTGGTTATGAACAGTCCATCCTTAGTGGGAAACATAGATATGTGAGAGTGGGTTCAAAAAATCAGATTTCACAGGTTTGATTCATACTTACATACCACAGAACATTTCCCACTGCTACATGGATGTGGAGCAGCAGGAAGGCGGAGTAACATAGTGCTGGGGCAGTCTCCTGGTATGGAGAAGACTCTCAGACCTGGTCAGCCCCAGCATGCAGCACTTACTGAAAATATTTCTTTGCTTACCTGTTGTTTCTGGTATTTTATGTATGGCTAGGAACCACTGAGTAATTGACTATATTTTGGTTGTATCCTCCATCAACCCAGGAAAGGACCAGTTCCACACTCATCTCCTTCAAATGCAGCACTAGACAACAATGTATTATTTAGAGCATAAAATGAAGGAATTTAATAAAAGACAAGTCATTATCATTTCATATGAGCTGCAGCCCCATGAGGCTTCTGCCAACCCCAGTGAAGAAAGCTTTTGTGATCTCTGTTCCAAAGTCATACAATAAACCTATAACTATTTTCTGACAGTTTTTAAGAGGATGATAATAGACATGGTTAAAAATTAACGTTTTATTGGATAGCTTTACATGAGAATTATTTACATTTAACCACTACTAGGACAGGACTGAAAGTAATAAAACTGAGTGTAATATGATGGACTGCGAGAAATATACCTGCCAGTGTTAAGAAAACTGTTCAAGATCTAATAAATACTATTAAATATAAATCAAATACATTATCAACTTGAGAAAAAAAGAAAGAAGAACCTGTAAAACCTCTCTAATAGCATGTCAGAAACAGGTGGAAAACCACTGACCTGCCTTAGAGACCAAATGAGTACAAAGAGATCAGCCATAAGTAAACTGGAACATGGGTAATAGGGAGGTAACAGAAACCGGTGAATTAATTCCGTTCTGAACTTTCAAGGTCTCCTAAATAATGAATGATATTTGAAAGATTCCTGTATGACATTGGGAGTTTGGAACATAAACTGTTTAAAAGATTTAAGCACTGTTTCTGGGTTTTTTCAGTGGAAAAAAAGTATTTTAATTGAAGAAAAGCACTTCAGCCCACAGCATCAAACCCCCTACTAAAAAGCAGGTTTTCTGATTCTGTAAGCCATTGGCCTTTCAGTATTTCAGGAATGTTATGTCTTTCAGTGCTCTTGCCTACATTAATATTTCTTGCAAACGTGTTGTATATAATGTGATGTCTATTGAGGAAGCAGGGGAGAAATAATAGGATATCAGAGACAGCAGGAGGTCCATAAGGGCACAGCACTGGGAAATGAAAGGCAAGTGAATAGATGAATGGAGAAACATTGGGAGGAAAATAGGGGGGAAAAGTAGAGAGAACAGTGAACACAGCAGGGGACTGGGCTTTGAAGAAAGGAAGTGCCATAAAAGCAAATGAGAAAAAGCACAATGAAAGAAGAAGGGAAATGGTTTAGCTAGGTTGAACCTAATCAGAACAGTCAGAAAGATATGGATTTTCTTATTAAGCACAGACTTCAAGGGACACAAAGCCTACTAAATGGCTCCTGTTGTCTGGTTTGCGGATACACCTGTGGGAAGAAAGAAGCAAACAGGACAGAAGAAAGTAGAGAGAGCAGGACAAAACTCATGCTCCTCTAACTGGTTTTTGGCTTCTACAGATGCAGACTGCACACAGAATCACCCTAAGCATCTCAGCACCCACTCAAAATTCTGCACCAGCTGAACTTCAGCTCAAGCTGCTACAATATCCAAGAGGGAACTGTAAAAGTCAAGTCAAATTGAGTCCTCTTTGTTCTAGGTGTATTAGCTATTGAGCTTGCAATCTCTTTTCTGAGTAGATTTAATTAATTGGTTGTGTCATTTGAAATATCCTTCCAAAACATATTCTGCCCTTTTGCTTCCAGTGGCAGAAACAACTCTTTTATGCATTCCCTGCTAGCTTTTAAGAAAAGATAAAACACATCAAGATCATCTACAAAATAAGAGCCAGCCTATCAAAGTAATTTTTATGCATTCTTTTCAAAACAAGCTGATTCTCTGCCATTCTGGTTACCTGTAAGAATGGTTAATAACCTTTGAATGTCGATCATGATGTGATAACTATAATGAATGCCAGTTTTGTTAGTGGAAAATTCCTGAGTGAAAGGTACCTTGCAGAGCTTTCACTCACACTCTTGGATACCTTAGGCACCCTGGTAGAATTCCTCACAGTAGTAAGGGATTATGTTTCAGAGATGTATAATAATTTCAGTGTCAGTACACTAAGATAGTGCTGTCTTTATACACTGATCACAGCCCTTCTAGATGCCTACGTAGTGTTTCTCTGCAGATGGCCCAGTCACTTAAAAAAAACACATGCTGAATGTGACAGTACCTACCACATCAACTATGAAAAGTGGATAAAGCAGCTCAAAGTCTTTGATACTGTAACTCCAGGGGAGGGAAAGTAAGCTGTAACATCTGTAAGCTTTAGCAGATTTGAGGCATCAAATCTCTTTGATTCAGCTCAAATGTTATGTGGCTAAGCAAATTCTAGTTTTCTAGTTTCCAGACAATTTTGCCTCTCTCAGCTTTCCAAGTTAGGTATTCATCATGTATGTCTTCCATGTGTATTACAGTTTCAGATGGACCATGCTAATGTATGGCAGCTCCAAGGTGAGAATTTTTATGGCTCCTTATTTTGGCTGTACAAGGTACTGAGCTCAGGGATGTTTTCTGTTCATAATAGCTGTGATCTTAGCATTTCATTTCTGTGCACACAGCCCATGGTATTCCTAACACTTCAGCAACAAACTAACCTCTAGATTAATGCCAAAAATATATCAATTGTCAGACTTTTCATTTAATGAACAGGCTTCCTGGCTAATCATATACAGACCACTATTTGTGTGAATATAGCTGTATTTTCAAAAGGACTATGGGGCCAAGGAGCCAATGCCCTAAAATGATATTGTAAAGAGCAATTCTGTATTCTCTATTGATTGATTATATCCATAGGCTTAGCAATATTTCAGCCTGATCAGTCTGATTCAGCATGATGGTAAGATTTTAGTCCACTCTATGCAGACACAGTCCCACTGTTTGTACTTGTTACAGTCACGTAGTGAAACTTTTTTTAATAGCTTGTGGCTATTCGGAGAACGTGTAAACAAACACCATTGCACTGGATTCAGTAGATCCGAGACAACTTGCTCAGGAGCTGAGCAACACACTACAAGCTCACCATCTCCAAATTTTCACTCTAAAGTTGCAGCAGACTGAATAGAATGCAAATGACAGGATAAAACTGAGGTTTTGAGTACAGGTATGTGTCACCTGTGGATTTCAAACCATGTATGCTTATCAGCAGGTTGAGCACAGCTACTGTACTGTAGCCATACTATTTTCTGGTTAATGCCCAAGAGGAATAAACTGGTTCTCCATTACTGGAGAAAAAAAAACCATCAGGACCTAATTAGACTAATACTGCCAGATTATCCTGCAATGCATGGTAATGGTGAGAGGGAACAGTGTGACTCCTTTGGAGCCCAATTTCTCCCATAAGTGCAATGCCCCCTGTAACTTTCATCATGGATATCTGTGAAATGTGCTGTTTTCCTGCTGGTTTTGCCCACATGAACATGAAAAGATGTGGGTTGGAGTATCATGAAGATGATCTGATCTTCTTCTAGCTTAGATGGGAGTAAAAGGGTAAAACTCACATGTGTCAATGGAAAGGTTCTCACTGACTTCAGTGTTTGCTTTGCTGGGGCTGTGAGTCAGAATGACACACAGGTGGTGGGGATTTAGTTATCCCTTGAATGTTTCCTGTCTATTTTAAGCAATTATCTGATTCAAGTGGATTTAGGAAGCTCACTATGCAGTCTTCAACTACTTCAGGAGTAAACATCCAAGACAAATTGATTTTTTGCTTGTATATAAATACAACCTTAAT
Source organism: Machaerirhynchus nigripectus (assembly GCA_013397975.1). NCBI lineage: Eukaryota > Metazoa > Chordata > Aves > Passeriformes > Dicruridae > Machaerirhynchus > Machaerirhynchus nigripectus. The sequence goes on from VZRQ01008598.1 coordinate 1,395,285, forward strand.
ATTAAGTACAGTTTTCTTGCTGTTAATAGCATACTGCTGATGGAAGAAAGGAAAGGTATAAACTAATTATCCCTTTCCCTTTGTTTTGCGCTTTTCTTACTGGAGGCTGCTGAAATGAGACAATTCTACCAAAAAGCTTTGCCTCTGTAATGCAATCTGATGGACAGCAAAGTTTAAGGCATTGAAGCACTATGAGAAGGTGAGAAAGTATGGTCTCCTAATGTTAATAGAAGGAATATATGTGTTCTGTTGAAGGATGGAAAAAAAAAAATCAAGTTTACACTTTTTGTTCTCCTAATCAAGTTTACACTATTTTGTTCTCCTAACTGATGGGTCTGGGAGTAAAAAAAAAGACAATACTAGGGGGAGTTAATAGCCCTTCGTAGATCAAGTGATTTAGCTAGAGCAAATGAACAACCGACCGTCTTGAAATTCAGTCAGAAACCTCCAGACATACTGAGTACTCAAGGCAAGTAAGAAGAAGCCCTGGGGTCTCATTTCATTCTTCATTGATTTGTATGAAGAGCAGAGCTCAGTAACGAGTGAATTTTGAGCCTCTGCAATCTTGTAAACCCTGTTTTATAGACTTGGAAGAGATAGCACAGAAAAAAGAAAGACAAAGGAGCCTTTCTTCCCATTCTCTTCCCTAGTGCTTGACAGAGATGAGCATATAATTTCATCTCACAATACCTTCCTGATTACATGACTTTAACAACAGTTTTGTTTCCTGTAATTCTCCAGGTACTTTGTGTTGCTTTCTGATTTCCTGAACAAAAACATTTCTGCAGTTCTTTTTGTTTGTGCTGCCTCCACTAATGAGTTCTCAGAGGTACATTAACCTAAATAGTTTTATAAATGAGAAGTGTTAAAGGAGGACTCTTAGCTAGTGCAGAGGGCTTGGGAATACGTGTAAGAAGCCTTCTCCTCTATTCTTTCTGTTCTTCTTGCACAGAATTTCCCTTTTCAAGGGAAAAGGGAGCTGCCATTCCCATTAGGTGCCCAGCCTAAACTTGGACAGTGTCATCTTTCCTTGCTGAGATGTACAATACGCCGAGTATCATATAAGCCCACAAGAATAAAAGACTTTTAGCTGTATTCCTATTTTCCTACACTATTTCATCGGTGCTGGGGAACATCAGCTATCTAAATAGTAAAGAGGAACAGAATTGAGCACTATAAGGAACATAAGCAGGAATTACAGCAGGTACAAGAAATCAGATATCTCCAGGACTCTGATGTTGTTAATTTTCCTAAGTTCTTTTTCAGTTCTGAGACACAAAAAAAAAAAAAGTATTCATGTGCAAGTTGACATACCAAAGGCAGAGAAAACATTCAACCAGGAGTTGTGGTGCAGTATCTAAACTGATTTTTGTTCTCCTCATTAATATCTGACCTACTGTGAAGCAAGGAAGTGAGTTCCTCAGGCAAGACAGGGATGCATCTAATTTGCGAAGGATGGCAGCTTTCTCCCCATGGATGATGCTACTGTATTATTTTGCCTCCTTTAACTGGTGGCAGATAATATGAGGGAGAGAATGCAGCTGTTTTTGTGTTCTTAGCAATCACCCATCATCACTGTATGGTGGTAATTGGGAGTCTAAACCAAAATAGTTAAAATACTTCAAATGGCATCATTGGATAAGGCTTGATATTAAAGCTGCAGCAGGTGTGGAACTTTTTTGTTCAGCCCTTTTTTCCATGAAGCAAATCGTTGGCCAACTGCTGGAAAACCATTTGGTGCTGTGGGATGACATTTTGTGTTCATTTTGTTAGCAGCAATGATTTATAAATTATTGTGACTCTACACATAAGGCCCCCTATTACAAAATACCACCCCAATCCTTCTTCCATTGTGGTTGATATAAAAGCTCTTATTGGTTTTAATGTGTTCTGTATAAAGCCCTGTGATTGTAGTGGGGAGTCAGGAATAATTTATGCCACCTACTGATCAGCTAATACTCTCTGGTGTTTTTTTCTTTGTGTTTGGAATAAGAGAGCGCAGACAACTTCCATTTAAGATAATTTGACTGAAGACTGCTGACTGAGATTAAGCTGTGTGGAGTGTTTTCTGGTGTTCCTATTTGATACTGGATAATAGTAATAATAAGACTAGCTTGTAATTTCTGCAGTCATTAAAGTCTTTGAAAAAATATGAAAAATGAGCTACATATTTATGACCTTCTTGGGCAAGCTTATTAAGAATGTTTGTCAATAATGTTAAACTGTGAGGAAGAACTCTGACAGGTTATTTAACAGAACATTTAGGATTTTCATTAAAATTGCTTTATTTCAGTTGTCTGAAGTTCTATAGTTATTCCATGAAGTCTTTGAATTCAGCACATAGCTTACCCTGTTCTTCAAAAAAAAAAACCCCACTAAAACAAACCAGCAAAATTTAGCAGCTTAATCCAGTAATTTCCCATGTGGCCTTCTTCCCTTCAAAAATATATTGTTGACTCATGAAAACTCTTCGTGTGTTCTCTTCCCCGTCTTATTTTTGAAAGTGCCAGTGGCACATGCTGCCAAGGGGAGGACAAGGGCCCATCTGTTACCTATAGTGTCAGCCTTTATACCTCGCCAGAGCCTCCAGTTGTTGGACTAAGGGTGGTGCAAGGTATATCCCTTTGCTATCTGTCTATGGAAGTGATTCTCATTAATTTGTCTAATCCCTTTTTAAACATCTTCCATGAAAACAAATTTCATACTACCATTTTGCTCTGTAAAGAAGCATTTTGCATCTACCTCTATGTTGAACCAATTTTTCTGCTTTCAGTAATTGCCCCTTACTTCCAGTATTGCAAGATTTAGCAAGTAAGGTTCTGCACTCAGCTTAACTTTTCATGACTTTTCAAACATTTCAGTCACACTTCCTTAGGCTTCTCCCTTTTGAAGTCTCAGCCCTTTTAGCCTGTGGTCACAAGTCATTCAGTCTGTCATCCTACTCATTTTAACTGTCCTTACCATTACCCTCTTTAAACTCTGTGATGTCTCTCTTAAACATGGAGATTTCCAGTTTTCTATTTATCCAGCCTGAACTTTGAGGACAGCAATCCTTAAATAGAACTTACACTACTTTTTTCCCTGAATTAGGGTTCTTAAGTCCCTTGCAGAAACATGCTTCCACTGAAAAATTTGCACCAAGATTGTCCAAATAAAAAGGATGATGCAAAAGCAGGCTAAAGAATAAAAAGAAGAAATGTAAACATATGTAACACTTCTCATGTTTGTTTTCAAGTTCAACTCAAGATGGTTCATCCTGCCCATATGTTACTTAGTGGGGAAAATAAAGCAGCAAAATATTGGTAACATATTTCTCTTTTTCAGAAAGTATAAGACAGTCAAAAGTCAAAGCTTCTTATTTTTTTGCATTTTGTAGGGAAATTTTGTCACCTAGATTTGAACACAGTCCATGGCTGCAAATATCTGTATTTATCACTAGCAGTAGTTGATCGTATACAGTACTGTAACAAAACTAGTTGGAGCTATGAGACTGAGCTGTTCTTAGGAAAGTTCATGTGTATGCATATACACACCCATTTTCTGGGCAGTATCTTTGAAACACTCGTCTTCCCCTTTCCAGAAACATTGTGTTACATGTCTGAATAGCCTTCAGGTCATTTATAGCTATAGAGTTTTGCCTTAGTAATTTCCAAACAGAGCACTGAAATCCAAATAGAATTAAATCCTCTCAAGGAAGTGAGTTTGGAACATGAGTTCATGTTCAACTCTCCAGTTGTTTTGTGGGAAGTGAAAAGGGAGTGGTCCCTTAAAAAAAATCTCTGAAGAGGAAACTGTTTCTCTCTGTGGCCAATTGAAATATTGAGTTCTATTCCTTGTGCACAAACTAGTCTCTAATACTCATGAACACTTCTAGTCTTGTTTTAAAACCAGTAAGTGGGAATTAATACAACTTGGCAGTAGTTAATTCAGTAATTAATTACTCAGTTACATTTATTTCATGCTAATTTTTTTTTCTTTCTCATTTTCCAGATATTTCCTATTATATCCCAGAGATGGGTAAGCCAGTTTGGAAAAAATAGAAATTGCCGTCAAGTTCAACTGCAACTTTACAATTCTCCAAGGAGAACCAGAGTGCTTTTGGATGGGGAATATATTTAGGAAATGTTATAATGCTTATTTTTCACTCTGTGTACACTTTGTGGTCGATATTTGGATGTTAGTTTAAAAATAATAGCGATAAAACATGTTTTTGCCAAAACCACTTATCATCTTATTCTTTAGTAGACTATGATCAGCAAAATTGATTACATGTTTTATAAAACTGATATTCAGATTAAAAAGTCTGTATTCTTATTGGTGCGTAGACGTTCTTTTTAAAAATATTCTACTCAGTTGAAAAGTTACTTGTCATTTTTTTAATGTATCTATATATATGACAGGTAGCCCTCTAAATCAAGACAAAATAAATCCCAAAATCTCTTTTTAAGAAAAGGCTTTAACTGAAAGGGTGCCTCATAGATAGTACTAGCAAGCACCCTTCTGCAATTTTCTTACCAGCATCTCAGAGAGATGGGTTCAGAGATTCCGGTGGAGCACAGCCTGGAGGCCCTCGCTCTTGCTGTGCCTTCAAGATTGATAAAGATAAAGCTTGTGAGTATGCCAAGTCAGCCTCTGGATCTTTCTGTGGTTTCTTCTGGAACTAACAATGCTATGGTTAATTAAAGAGTTGAAATTCTATTCTTGAGTGCGTTGCCTTTTAGTGAAAAACCCTTCAAGAGCTTTGTGCTGAATAAGCTAGTTACATGATAAGGATCTGTTACTATGAATAATTTAGTGTATATATTACTTTTCAACTCTGAAGGAGGAAGCACAATAAACATGTCAGTAGCTAAATTACATGTATTTTAGAAAAATATGACAGATCATGTAATGTCAGTCAAAGCCACGCCCAAACTCCAGCTTACCTTCTCAGAGCGAAAATAACTAGGTACAGCTTTCTAAGATACAGCTGTCTGCAATCTCTTTTGTAACCAAATTAAAATTCCATAATGTGTGTGAAATTGCTTCATGCCACCAGAATACCTGTGAAATAAAATTAATGTAAAGCAAACCTCACAATGGATCTGATTTGGCAAAATGTTTACTGGGGTTTGCTGCCCCATCAGTGAAACTTCCTTTTACAAGTACTGGAAAACTCTAATGCCTTGTGGCTTAGAAAAGCAAATATAAACCTACAAGGATCATCAAGGAACATAGCCATTATATGTTGTATATTACAAGTTGATTTAACTTGTAATATAAAACAAGTTAAATCAACTTAAGGGGAAGGGAAGGGAAGGGAAGGGAAGGGAAGATCTTTGGGTATTTGACAATTTCTTACTCCTTTTTGTTTCATGTCTTCCTTTTCTCATGCTTCTTCCTTTTGTAAACAAATACATAAATAAAACAGAGAAACTGAAGCCCCATTCCTACCTCCAGACCAGTTACCAGAATTGTGTTTTGCTCATCCTCTCAGGAGCTGTTGGGTTATTTTTAACACAACGGAATTGGTTAAGAAAAAGCCCTGGTGACTAGCACACTGTCAGCCAGCTAGGATGCTGAAAATCTGTGTCCTGCTATGTGTTTCAATCAAAATTTGTGCTAAATAAACAGCATCAAATAGAGTCCACTTCAGCTCAGGACAGTGGGCCAGTGTCTCTCAGAAAGACATTTGGGTTTAAATTTTCTGTTCTAAAAGGTGGAAGTGAACTCAATTCCTCTGAGCCCGGTGCATGCACATTATTCATATTCACCTCCTGAATAAAAGGAGACTATTATATTATTTGGTTTTAGTAAAATCATGGTTCTAAATAGAAATCCATGTGAATTTTTTTTTATTGGCAGATTTGGCAGACTTAATATTCGTGCTTCGGAACATGTGCAGCTACAATTAGAATTATGGTGGAAGTGTAATGCATTACTCCAACCATGACTGTTGAAATGATTGTAAATTATGAAACCATGTACTGTGTTACTGCAAACACTCCGAGCATGAGTTTAAGTCTTCAGTTTGCTGAATATGGACGTACACCAGAATTTCATGTGTCAAGTTTAAAATTTTGGTCATATAAATGTCCAAAATTAATTTTAAAAAGTCCCCTTGCTTATAGATTCAGAATGAAAGGAATATAGCAGAGAGCAAGAAATATTATTATTTATTAAAGATTAATTTATAGTCCCCTTTAATTAGTAAATAATAAAGGGGGAATTATATACATGCTTATGGTCTTATAAATCTAAAGATTATTACTTTGTGGTAACTTCTTACATGTTTCTTCTAACTAGATCACTTCATTCAACATGTGATTTAGGTACTGCTGAAAATACTGACATACTGACCTGTGGGTAAGTCATGTTTCCCTTTTCTTAGTCTGAAAAGTTATTATCTAAATCATAATATATTTCCAAAACCCTAGTCAGATTGTTGAGATTTGATACTGTATTTATTTTTGGTGAAGAATCTGTTTTAACTTCAGTAGAATAAAAGTATGAATTTATGCATTATGACTATGTGTGTGACAGTTTAATCAGGAGTTGTCTTGAAACATAAGTTAATGAGGAGTGTTTATTTCAATATGGCTTGGAAAATCCCCTTCTCAAAATTAAGGTCATGAATCTACAAATATGAGGACTTCGTAAAAAGATAATCACCACATTGTTTTGCAGCTAAACAAATTATGTTTGTCAGGTGGCAGTAGGTGGCAATATTACACATAGCCTGCAAATAAAATCTCAGAGCTGGGAGAAAACGTTGTACCATAAGTCTTACGTGAAGTTGCACTCTGGCTGAGACTGCAGCCTTTGGGAATGTGCTTTGCAAGCAGGAGGGCAGTTTCCTCCCTTCCTTAAAATTTGACTAAATGATCAAAACGAAGAGATTCCCTGCATATCAGGAGTTTTTGTAATGACATTATTCCTGGGAGGGAGACACACTTCATGTTGGTTTTGGTCCACATTTTTATGGCTGCTCTGTGTGTGTGTGTGTGTTTGTGTGTGTGTGTGTGTACACTGACAAAACAAGACAGGTTTAAAGTTGTTTCACACTAAGGCCTTAATTTCTCCTCCACTGGAAAATTCATGTACAAGTCCCTGAAACTCTACAGCTGAGCAATGTGGCAGGACCACCAAAAGAAGGGACTATTGACACTGAGAGAAGAGGGGGAAGCACACAGGGAACGTTAATCCAGTTAAACTTGGACCAATAAAGTCAGTTGTAACATTAAGTGTGTGACATTATATCTTTCTAAAGGAAATCTTCAGATTTATCTGGAAGCATATGCTTAACACCATTTTGGTTTTTTCCAGCTATCTAAATTAAAAGGTGTCCTCCGCAGTTCGTCCTTGGATGATGTTGCCATAAGTATTAAAATATCTCTGCAGGAAGAATATCTTAAAAATTTGTAGACTGGTTTGGAAAAATATTTCGGTAAATGATTGTCAGAGCTTGGAATTCTGTCAGTGTGGAACTTGCAAACTGCAACCCATTGCAACCTAATGTGTATCTACACCATACATAGTCATAGGTATTCAGCAGCGTGCACTCAAAGCAGGAAAAAAATTATGGTGGAGATTAAGAATGCACAGAATGTGTAGAAATTGATTAAACAATTACTCATGAGAATGGACTAAATATATAGCTATCTATTCTCTACAAAGCCAAAGGGAAAGATACCTCTAGTGGATAAATCTTTTCCCTTCAAACATGCTTCAGGAAATAGATTTCAATAACTGTAATTTTAATAAATAACTTAATAGTATTCCACAACATAATGAGCTAAATGAGTTCAGGATTAATTACTAAAAATACCTGGGAAGGTAGAAATACTTTCAGTGACCTGTATTTGCAGTATTAACTAGGAACTGAGTAAGGAATTTAAGTGAGACCACCACCACTACCATTAGCTGCCAGATGCTGCCATTTACCTTGAGCTTCATAAAGCAGCACCAACATTTTGCCTGTCAAGAGTTTGAGTCCTGGACTTCCTGTCAATATTGACCCATTTGCTGCTGAAAAAGGGCAGATTTCTGACTCTGAGGACAAATGGCATAGCACAACCACCATTTAAACTTTCTCTCCTCCTGGAAAGGTGCTTTATCCATACATTTATTGGGATAATTTCTGACCTTACTCCATACCTCAGATCATTCACAGAACTTTCTCCAGCTGGCATAGGACAAACTATTCTGAATTTTCTGAAAACTTAACAATGCAGAAGAATGTGTGCAAGACTCCAATTTACCCTGTTCCTGTTCATTTACTGATGGAGATGTATACGTTAAGCTATTTTGGGGTAAAAAGTGACAGACATTCCAGATTCTGCCCTTGTTTATATATTTCTCAATAAATCCATTGAAGTTTTAAAGGAATCTTTAAGTCACACAAACACGAGTGAGATCAGAAGCTGGCTCTCAGTGCTGATTTCAAAGACTTCATCTGAAAGTCCTAAAAGACACTTGGGTATAAGCTAGAGATTCAAGCAGCTCCACAGTGACAGCTGAGGAAGGAGGAGGACTTTATTAAGGCCCAATTAATCTTGTGCTAAGGTAGCTAGCAAAAAGGGTCACATGAATTGCATGCTAAATAAGCCCACTTCTCCCCACTCTATGTTCAGCAAGTCAAGGCAAATAACTTACACATGAACTGAAATTAATCTTTACATGAGAACTCCTTTGTGGATTTAGTCTAAAGTCATTAAAATAACAGAATTTTGTTCTTATGGCTTAGTATCAGCTCGAAGGTAGGTTGTTCTGAACTTCATTTGCAGACTCCTGAAGCTGTCATTCAGCTGCCAAACTCCTAACTCGTAACTATTATTACTGATGGTTATGTTCGACACCAGACTTTTTTTCTTTCCTGATTTTGTTTTTGTAAGCGATTTTTAGCACATTTAACTTTCTCTCTCTAAATACTTCCAACTTTCTAGAGATACTCTAGGTTCCTTTCACTGGCCGTGCAAAACTGTAACTCAAATCAAACAAATGTAAGGGCAAAGCATTTTCCAGAATATCAGCATGGTACTAGAAATGCCATAGGGTCAAAAATCTTAAAAAACAAAAAACAAAGAACAATAATCTTGAAACAAATGAGATATGTAATCTTAAAGAAATATATGGGCTGTCTCCACTTATAGCTCACTTTTCTCTTGTTATCCATGGGGAAAAAAAAAGATAAATTCTTCAACACTCTTATTCTGAAATCTTGAATATAGCTGCATTATGTGTGGGCAAAAGAAAAGTCCTGTTCTTGGTACATGGATTTCAGTGCCTGTCCAAGGCAACACTTTAAGTTATGTTGGCAAGAGGACTCTTTGGCCACTGTAAGCTATCTTCATGAAAAATGAGCTGGGAAGAGGTCGGTGGAAAAGACGGTGGCATAAATCTCTACCAGAAAGCTTTTTGATCTTGCATAAATTCTAAAGATAGGCAACACAGACTGCATGACAACTAGATAGCTAGGTACCCACATGCAGCCTGTTGGCATATTAATGGGGGGAAAAAAAAGCATTTTCAAGTATTTTGCACCCAAAAACTTAGTCTTATAATAAGAATAATCGAAAGGAATTTAGATAGCACAGGTCTGTTTAGTGGTGGTGAGGGGCCACTGCAATTTCCCATTTGAATGCTGTGTTTCCATGTTTTTGCCTATCCCTAGCAGATACTAATTTTGTGATGCTTTATCAGGGTGAGAGTTATTGTTGTCTAGGGAAAATGTATCATTGATTTACTGGTTTTCCATTCACAGAGGAAGCGAAACTGAAGGACCACTGGGAAATATGAAATAAAACTTCTTGAAAAATATTTATCATTTACTGCTTGAGGCTAACTGCTAGAAAGATAATTTCTGATGAATTCCAGGTTTGTCAGAATAATGACTGGAACTGAAAAACTGAAGGCGTTTACTTGCTCTGGTTGCTGAGTTACAGGGAACGGTAAATCCTAAGTGTAACGGGAAAGCAATGAATTCCCAAAGCTTCACGTGTAAATGCTCTGGTTTCAAAAGGAAAAGGACCAAATCAGAAAGTAATATTTTGCTAACTCTTTTTAAAGAAGCTGTCTCTAGATTGACATAATGACATGAAGGTTTTTCAGGGTCAAATGCAAAGTTGTACCTCACGTGCTTTCCAGCAGAAAAGACCAGGTCAGTATGAGGCAGATCCTGACAATGTGGATATCACCAAGCCCCTCTGGGGTGAGCTGGTCCCAGCAGGCTGTGAGAGCAACACTGGGCAATGAGTAGTCAAGGGCCATAGGTCACTGTATGTGGCATAAGTGTCTAGCAACTCATGGGGCCTGGCATGGCTGGAGTAACAAAAACATGTGACGTGTGGTGGCAGAAAAGTCTGCTGCAAAAATATGGTGACAGCTGCATCTTTCTATCTGGTTTTGTTTGGGGTTTTGGGGTTTCTTTGTTTTGCTGGTTGGCTGGTTGGTTGGGGTTTTCTGTTTTGCTTTGTTGGTTTTTTTACGAAGGAAAACTTCCCCATTTTTCTGCCGGTGTTTAGTGGGTAGGCATCTATTCATGAACGAGATATGTACTGTGGTCTCCCTGCTCAGCATAAAAGGGTTTTTGATTGCACATCTACTGCGTGTGAAGGGGGTTCTGTCAGCACTCCAGAGCCTGGCATGAAGCTGGTAAAAGTGATTCCTCCATGCACAGGTGAGCAGGAGAGTCAGCCAGGAGGGTGTGAGGGCTGCACAGCTGGGCTGAGGCAATCAGCTGGCAGGGCCTGAAGCTTGTACCTTCTTGTTTGAGTTCATTGAAAGTGGGAAAATAAATGCAACTTTCAGCATCTTGATTAGTTCCAGATGTAATGGAGTGGGTGGGAAGAGTTTGAAGTGTGTCAGACTACGTTTCCTTCTAGTTGACAGGGTACTGGCCTTCAGGATGTCTTGACCAACAACAGCAGAAATGTTGCAAATGGCATTTATTAAAATAGTTTTGGATCTGCTGCAAATACACATTTCGACTTGTAGCATTCATTACAGAGTCCATGACTTCTCTTGAATAGTATCTTTCTAGTAATTTTGATTTTTCATAATCAGCTCAGAGAAATATTTTCTTTCTACAATGGTGGAGTGAGTCATAGTAGCACCTCTCACTTAAATGTGTTCATGCAGATACGTATGCATTTGGTTAATTATGAAACCAAGACTAGACTAGAAATAAAATGGATTTTATGGTTAACATGAAAATGACAGCTTATTTACAACAACAAAACAGAGTTTGTGGATGTAAACCATTTAAAAAAAAAAAACTTCAGCTTAATTTATGCCAGATTTCATTGCCTTTAGTGGTTTTTCATAATGGGCAAAACTCCTTGAATGAAATGACACTTGGCAAAGAATGACAGTTAAAAAAAAAAATCCCTTATAACTTGGCTTCTGGAGTAGGTTTTCACTAAAACTGTTACCTAATGAATCATATCAGAACCTGGTTGTATCCTTAGCATGGTACACAATTCATTTCTTGCGAGAAAGAACCCCTTCTTGCAGCTGAGTTCTTCACAATGTTTTCTAAGGAATTGCTAAAACTTGTGGTGATTTCCTCAGAATTCCCTTGTTCTTCCCTAAGTGTGTTTTCTCCTGTTGCAAAACTGTGAACATTGGAAATTACAACCACATACAATGGCCACCATCATGTTTCCTATGCTGTAGATCTCTCATCCTGTAAATGGCACTGATTTATGTATATACTAAAGAGAAAGGGGGGGATAATCTCACAGAAAGTTGTTGAGGGATAATCTCATGGGAAGTTAAGAAGGATTAATGTTATCTTTTTGAAATAAGACTAATTTCATGAATACAAGGATATTTTGCCTAAAGAAAGATTAGATAAAATTAAATCCTATGCAATACATTTAACTGGGTCTCTAAATGTATTTGAAAATAATAGCTCTTAACTACTGTGTTTGATATGCAATGTGAGCTGGAATGATAAACCAAAGTTTATATGTCAGGCTTTCCCTTCATCTGTAACCCAGTTTTTATGAGATATTCTTTTGATGTCATTGTACTTTATTGTGTACACTGGTAGGGACTTTAATCCACAGATTAATGGCACAACAGAATGACAGTTCCAAAATATGTACTTGGTTATTCAAAAAACATTAATCTTTAGAGCTGTGTTGTATTTATTGAGCAATATATTGTATAATCCTGTAGAACGCTTCCCTGCATACACGTAGTGCTGTGTACTAAAATCTTTATCAAAAAATACTCAAACCAACTTGTTTATCATTTGTTCTGCTACAGTTTTCAATAATTAGGGGATCAAGTAATTTAACGATCAAAAGCCCTAAATAGTAGGTCAATTATGATTTTCCTTTTAAAACATATTTTATGTGCTTCTATTTATAAACATAAAATAGCCGTTCATACTGAAGCAATCTTCAGGCTTCAAAAACCAGATAGATCTGAAGCCAAAGTTACCTTTTTTTCCCTTCCTTTTTTTTGCCATGCATAATTCGTAAATGAACACCAGGCCCCATGCTGTTGCAAATTAAAAGCCTTTGTATGTAAGGAATATGGAATTGCTGAACATTTCAAACAAAACTCCAACTCTTGATAAAACCCTGATGGTGCAAAACCGCTGAAGAATGCACGAACTTTTAAGAGAGGCAAGGTGTTTAAAAACCTTTTCTGATATGCATGAACATATCTCTAATGCTGTTTCTCCTGACCAGAAAAGGCTCGTGTTGACAGGACAAGATTGCATTAAGAATTTTCTACCGCCAGGGTCCACCACCTTTCACACCTACACATCATCCTGCTTCTCCCAGCTACATTTCTCTCAGCTGCAAACATACAGTCACAGAATAGAAACATCCTTTTGTCCCTCCTGTTACCACACAGCTTACTTCCTCAAACTGTGGGAGTTTTCGATAACCCGCATCCCTCCCCCATTTGCCCAACTCGCACAAACCAACATATCAAACTCTGCAACTCCTGCACAGCCCAGAGAAGATGTTCTCTCCCACCCTCCCATTTCACATCCCACCAGCCCTGTCATGGTTGGCTTTGAACCTGGAAATACAAATGTAGACACTGGTTGAATTTCTGCATTCCTGCAGGATTTAAGTGATATGCAGTTAAAGATCTCCAAGGTGGGACTGGGAGCATTTGCCTTAAGTAATTTTATCCTCAGGAATTTGCTGTACTGACCATGTGGCTTTTTGTAGCATTTTTGACTTTTGTATAGTTCTGAACCGTAAATATTTCATGCCATTTACCAAATTAACCAAAAGCTACTTTATTTCACTCATATTCCCTCATGCAATTAGTTTGTTTATGCTCTGTCTCTGTTTCTCTTTATTCCTGATACATGCTGTTATGTATACTCAGAAAACACACTAGGAAATTAGCACTCCGTGGATAAGCAAATCATGGTTTTCTGTTACATTTGTTCTTTCCATCCTTCCTTCGAAGTTATTTTTTTAGGGAAGCCTGTATTGCAGATCGAATTTATTATAGGAATTACCTTTGCTTCATTATTCCTAAAAGACAGAGAATTTAAAATTTAAAATATTTACAATACCATATCTTAAATGCTAAACTTTCCCAAGGATATTGTTTAATGGGAAAACTTTAAAATAATATATTTAGAGGGGTTTGGGGTTTTTCTCTGTTGAAATGCTGCTGTGGTAGCATGTTGTTTACTAATACCATTCCATGAAGTTATCAGCTGACAAATGCCTGGATCCAGCAAAGCACATGGTTTGTACAGTTACACTTTCTCAAAGCTAAATACTAAACATGACTGCAAATGTTTTGCAAATTAAGACTGTAATGGGGACTACACAGTTAAAAGGCACTGAGAAGAGTTGCACTATGGAATATCTCTTATTTATGCCTTTTTTTTCCTGAGCATTTGAAAGAAGATTCTTTGGATTGTCAACAAAGATGAAGGAGCTATATCCTGGGTATATAAACTGGATGTTTACCCAGTCACTGGATTATCTTATACACAGTATTAAATCAGTGTGGTTTAGATCTGGGACAGTCGGCATTCTCCCAAACAGCTCCTGGGCTAGCTTGGAATATATGGACTGTTACATTACTTTAAAATAATATTGAAAGTGACTGTTTAAGAATGTAAATGTCGTTGATCTTATGAATATGGACTGATCCATATTGTTGGATTCATTGCCATAGCAGCCTTAACTTTGCTTTAAGAAGTGTTTGAATCTAATCCTTATTTCAGAGATGGAAATCTAGCCAACTTAATTCTATCAATAATGAGAAATCTTTTTTCCATAAATTAACATTACATAATCAGTCTCTGAATAGTTCCTCAAATTTCACATGGTTATTACTCAATCATAAATTCAGTCCTATTTGCAGACATTTTTGTATAAATGCTTTTCATTTTGGTTGTTTTCTTTTCTTTCCTCACAGAAATATATCAACAAAGAAACACCGTATGTATGCATTTTTACATGTATTCATGTCTTGGTTTTTCCTGCTTGACCATTCTTGGCAAAACTGTGGATCACACTGATCTTTCTTTTAGAGGTGCAGTGCTCAAATAATATCTTTAACTAAGTGCACCAGGACCTTGCATTCCTTGAAGGACTTTTAGTATTATCAACAGATTCTGACTATGTATCAGACATGAAAACATTACTACATTAAGCCAAGATGCAGAAAAGCTTTACCAAGATCCACACAGACAGCAAATAATCAGGTTTTTCACAATCCCCTCTGTCTGCACAACTGAAAGCATTACTACTTTTAGCCAGCAGTGAAAGGAGGTATTTAAAAAGCACAGGGAAGCTGCAGCAGCAAGGAAGCACATTTCAACAGCTATTGTTCATTAAGCCTATTGTGAACTAATACTGTGTCTCCTTTTATTTTGTCACTGTGTCCTATCTGCCATCTTCCTGTCCCTCTACATTTTCCTCCTGGCAGGGCTAGTGCTTATTTCATGCTAACTGTTCTCTCTCTGTGCCAAGGACCTTCTTATGAGTAACTCTTTGTGATATTTCATCCCATCTTCCCTTACACCTTCCTTTTTCTCTGGATTAAAATCCTGCTCAGGTCCCCAACACCTCCTGCCCAGTGGCAGGGTCATCTGTCATGGGCACTGTCACAGTTCTTGTTCCATTAAGACCGGAACAGACAATTTTGTCAACTCAGTTTGTTTGTGAAGTCATATCAAATGTCTTCCTTTCTGGGTCATCTTGTCCAAACTCTTTTCTCCCCACTAGCAGCATTCCTTATTCTCTTCTCAGAACAGGTTCATAAGTATTGCTTTGTCCCTTTCCCTGTTCCTCCCATCCCACATTCACCCACTCCTTTCCTTTCTTTCCAAGGGGCAACTCCAGTTTTTTCCTTCACCAGCTCATATTCTCTTCATATTCCATAACATTATCATTTGTTTGTAAAATATGTTATCAATCGATTCTGTTCTCTCAAGAGTGCCAGGAATTACTTTGTATTTTTGAAGGCCTTATCAAGTGTGAAACTGTTAATGGTTGGACAGTCAGATAGTTACAGAAGTGCTTTAACCAGCGGTTGTACTAAACAGATGGCAAAGAATGCACACACCCCCTTTCCGCTTGGCTTTGTACATGTCAAATTCCAGAGTTTTCTACCCATAAGTTATTAGAATAGTCCCTGAAAACTGGATGTGATGGAATACAATCTTCAAAACTACTACTTCATGAGCAAAGTAGTAGACAAACGGAGAGATTTTTCTTCAAATTACTGGAAGCTCCCAAAATAGTGCTAGTAGGGCTGTCCTGCAAGTATTTTCAGCCTTTCTGAAATTCCTCTTTTTTTTTTTTCATATTGTATATTACAGCCATGCACTTTAAAGACGTAACTAAATTAATTTCTTTCCCATTGGCTTTTCCTTTCTGTCAAGCCACATGACTCAGTTTGTAACTAAATAGAGTTCAGCTATTCACCACAGGAAAGTGGCTTCAGATTTTGCTGAATCACATACTGCCTGAGCGTCCTTGTTTTCGCCAAAAATTTCAAAATATGGAATGAAAAAAATGTTACCAAGAAGAGAGATTTCAGTCCCTCTCTTAGAGTATTTCTATATTTTTCTAGAATTCATATTACCAGGGGTATTTTGATAATGACCATAAAATCTGCTGCTCTCACTTAATCCTCCCATTATGTGTAAAAGAGCAATACTACATGCTTTAGGTTAATTAGAGCATAATTCCCCGAGCAACATACATATGCGCGGGCACCGAAATGAAACCTTTAGGCTGGTTGGCTGATTTTAATGGTGCTTTATCATTTGCCATCTGTCAAAAAAACAAACTGGTAGGCTATTCTGTTCTCTTCCGACCTCTTGCACAGATAACACTCACTGCAGACACATGCGTTTGTCAGGAAGGCTTGAATCATCACCAATCTTCTGGTTTAGCACAGTGCTAGGTGCCACATGCAAGGTGGAGAGCACCATGACAGAGTATTTGGCCATGGGATTTCTTTGCACTTGTCAAAACTGGATGTGTTTAATAGTTCTCTGTAATCTCCATACATCTATGATAAACGTGGAGCAATCTGTGCATTATCTAGTATGTAGCATTGCTTTTCCTTCAGTGTAAGTCCTTGCTCAGAATCCTGTGTGAGCAGGGTGTATTTAATACTTAGGCAAACTGCCTGCAATAAAACTATTTTGAGCTCTCTTCTAGATGATCTGCCCTTTAGATTAGTTCAGGTTCACACAGCTGCACAGCGAATAGAAATATTTCACAGCTCAATAAATGGGGCAGCTGGTATTTTGATTCATCTCACAGCAATTTCACTGTGAATCAATAAAGTATGGTGCTCATTTTGAACAAAAGAGCATGTTTCATGGGATATCATCATTGCCATCATGGTCAGCTTCTAGCAGCCTAGAGATGAATGGATGTGTCTCTCAAAGCCTTACCTTCTCTCATCTTAATGTATACATTGACATTTTACTTCCCTACCAGTTATTAGGTCACAACCATTTTAAACAAAACAAAACAATTAAACAAAAAAGAAATCAGAAAAAAGATAAAGTGTTAAGCATTGCTTGCATGAAAAACAAAAAGCAGTTGAAATTTCCCTTGTTTCCTGTGAGGAACTACTCAACAGGGATATCAAAACTTATCAACACTCCAGGAGTGCCTCACCATTCTAGGTTCAGAATTCCATTTTAATTTTTAAGTTAGTTCAGCAATGGTAACATCGAGGTCCTCTGTGCTTGTTTTAACTTGGCTGTTTTGCACTTGCCAGGACCACCCTTTTTCTCTTAGTCATGTTTCAGTCCAATGATCTCTAAATACAGCTCTATTCTGTGTCAAGATATTTATCTTGTACTTTTGCCCATAGAAATAATTCTTAAGTATTCACTTTCTTCTTTGGTTTTATGTCAGTGATGTTTCCTGTCTTTTTTGCTGAGATGCTGCTTGAAGAACTACTGGCAGCATTTCAGATACGTCCTTATTTGTGAAATGCAATGATAATTCATTTGTTTTTTGGAGATCGAAAAATAGAATCAGGCATCACCTCTCAATAAAACATCATTTGAAGGTCACTAAAGGTCACATCTCTGGCTATTCAAGCCCAAGACTACCTTTCTTTTTAGAAAAAAGTTATTGATTTTTCCTTCCCTTGCTCCATCTGATTTAAATAAATTTTCGTTGCATGTTTTTCTCAGGTTAATTTTTACTAATTATAATTTCCATTAATGCGCAATATGGCTAAATTGGTAACTCTTCTTCTACAACCATCTTGTTTTTATTCAAATTATTTCTTTTTAGCCTGAAATTGTCAGCACTTGGTCTTATTCCAAAGTTATTTCCTTTTGCTAGAACAGAACTTTATTCATCTTTCAAAAGAACAGAAGAACCTGCTCTTAAAAATGATAAGACTGTGCTTAACAGCAAACAAGTGGACAGTGAAACCTTGCATGGAGCTAGGGGTTCTTTTCCCTGAGTAACTTAGCAAAGAGGAGTTCTAAGTTCTTCTTTCCTTATTTCTTATAATTGATCATATCACAATATGAATACTTTGAAAAAAAGAACTATTTGGGAAAAATTGTATTTTTTGTTTTAAATCACAGCCTTTCTGGGCTTTATACTGGGTTAATACCTCCTTTCTTCAGCTCATTTAATAGCTTGTATCTCAACAAACCTATGATACCTCCATTTCTTGACAACTGTCACTCCCATCCCAAAAAAAGAGAGTGAAAAAGTCAGTCAATGGCCTTTTGACCACTGCTAATTGTATTCTTTAAAAAAACTGGAGACAGAGGCATTAAGCTTCATATTCTATACCCAGCTCTTGAAGAAGGGGATATTTGGCACAGAGCAGTACTCTACCACTTACAAAAATTTTGAAACCCCTCACACATTTTTCATGGGGTTATTTTGGTTTGTTTCTTTTCATGAAACCACGTTTCATTCCCCTTCTGGGAATTTTTAGCTGAGGTTTGGGGCACAAGGAGCCCATTGCTTTACAGTAAAAGATTTTCAGTGGGAGAGTCACAAGGGTTTCTTGTTTCTGTGCATGGTGCTCACACTCATACACTTTCTGTTTTCCAAGCCATGTGGTGGATCTTTCCTAGCAGCCATTCCACACAAGTGGGATGTGGCACGCAGTGTGCCGATTGCTCTTATTTGAGTTGTGGTTTCTTTACAATGTAACAGAGTGTTTTGCCAGAAACTTCATATCACCCTGGTTTTGGCAAAGAGTAAACAAAAATATTGTGGAAAATAAAGTGTGTTTAATGTACTGAGGGATCTTTATTTAATATATTTTTACCAACTGGGAAAAGTTTAGTTTTATTTCTCAAAAGCCCTTGCAGCAGTAATTTTACCCTGAACGTCAGTATCCCCATGGCCCAAACATTTTTCATCTTCCACAAAGTGTTATGAAGACACAGTTAAAATGTACTTACAAGAGACAAACAATACTGCTACAGGAGTAGCTGGTAACAAAGAGAATGATATTTTAAACCTATATATAGAAGAAAGAGAAAATTCATTTAACTTGCTATTAAAATAAATGGAAGCTCCTGGGATTTTCCTTTTTCTTTTCCTGCAGTTTTGCAGAGAAGAAAGGCCCAGAATCTTAAAGGTAATTGGATGTCCAGCTGCATCTAAAGCCACGAACAAAGTCATATAAGCGAAACCAGGTGTCTTGGTAAATAACATTTATGGTACGGTGGTAGGCTGTTAGCCTACGAACACAAACTTTTGTGTTTGGCTTTGTAGTCTTTTATCTCAGACTTGAGGAAGAGATTTTTGCTGAAACTTTTTCACATTTCAACTGAATAGATTCTATTTTTCTGAAAATCTGTAAATAGCTACATTCAAAAATTTAGTCCTCAAAATCGTCTTCAAATCCTTTTCAAATTCTGCCTAATTCTGGGTATGCCTACAGCCATATGGTTCTATGTTTTGCCTAGGCATCTGCAAACGTATCTGTGGGAGCACCCAGAACCTCTTGAATTTTGAGGAAATGTGTTGCTGAGAAGTCCTAGATAGGAATGAAGTAGGAGATGGAGGAGAGCTTCACATCTCGGCTCTTCACATTTTGGTGGGGTACAGGCTCTCTCTTTCCAGCTCCCAGGAGAGTGACACAAAGGTGTGAAACAAGATAAACACCTCTTCATTTTTTCCTGTTGCATCTGTGTTGCTCTGTGGAAAGAAATGCATAATGCAGGGACCAAAAGAAAGCAACTGAAAAGGCAACACAGTTCTTCCCAATGGGGACAGGAGGGCTGAGCTCACCAAAGGGAGGGCAATGGCCTGTATTCTGATTTCTGTTCTGTTCTCAGTCCTTTAGGCACCACCCACTGAGCATTCATTGAGTTACTACCAACATCTGCTACATCAGAGATTCGGGACACTTCAGTGGGCTATAGCATCAGGAAGTCCCACCCAGAAAAACAAATGTAGCCATCCTAACAGTGGTCCTGGTGCCAAAGGAGATAGCAGCACTATGGCTCCAAACTCCTCTGAGCCGTTGTAATTGCCCATTACTACCACTTCTGATTTAAAATGAGTTGAGCCTTGGCAGCTCTTCATCATTTGTGATCTGATCTCATTTGACATGCAGACCAATAATGTTTCTAGTTGTTGTTAGCAGTACAAAAAATTTGCAGGGGATACTTTAATACAAAAAGAGACATAGTAGAAAGAGTCTGGAGAAGTTTCTGGAAAAGGCAGATTTAAACACTGCTGTGGGAGGGATAGGCAACAGGAACAGATTTAAGGTCGCAGAAGTAGATTCATTGAAGGGCTTAAGCACAAAAATCTACCTCTTCCTGTGTTTTACTGGTACGATTGTTGAAGCTAAAATTATATTTAATGTGGAAGTTTGCTATGTGTAATTTTTGATCACTGTGTGATCAAAGGGATACTTTGGGGTACATACATAAATTACTGGGTGCATGTTACCTCCAAGACTGACATTGCATTCCCTATGTGCTATGGAAGTCTTAGTTTGACAGTGAATTAAACCCCAGGTTTGTAAATAAGCCAAAGACACATTCTTGATACGTGTTGCTATAATTAAAAATGAATATCTAAGTCCATTATAAAGCAATTTTCTTTGCCCTTAAAATATAGTGGGATTTTCTTTCTGAAAATACTTTGAAAAACATGGGGTTTTAACCTCTGGACTGCAATCTTTCAATCCTCGAATTTTTTTTTTTTTTAAGTGGTCTTTCTTACAGGGGTTAAAAAAATGGTAGGGATATTCAGAAAGGACATAGGAATATTACAATGGACTTTTTCCCACTATTCAAAGTCTAATGTATAGGAAAATGCTGTCTACTATTTATAAAGAAGCCAAATGTATGATCTGTTTAACAGGAACCCAAATACATCTTTAACTGCTGAAGGGAGGAGTGAGGTGAAGGGAAGATCAGCTTAATGGAATTTCAGTAGAATCACAATAGTTTGGGGTTTTTTTCAGGGATTTTTTTATTAGTAATCACAGAAGTCAAAATTATTCAAATGACACAAATTCAGTGATGATCTGGAAAGTAATAGGATAATGTGCTAAATTATTTTTTCTTTTGTTCTGTCACATTTTTAATCCCTTTCTTATTTCCATGTGGTATAGGAAAATAAGGATTCTAAGGCTTTTTTCCTGTCTTATTTATAATCTCCTTTGAAAATTTAATATTGGTTTATTTTAGCTCTGTAGTATTTAAATATGGGCTAGTAGCCTGGCTAGTAGCCATTGCTCTGCAGAAGCAATGAAGAAATCCCAGACTGTAGAAATTATTCTTCTTCATAAAGGGAAATATGATGAAAAGTTGTAGGCAGAAATAAAACCCCAGCTTGCTCTTTTGCAGGCTGCCAGACATGGTGTTTTCGAAGGCTAAGCCGACAGGTAGCGGGACAGGTAGCATGGGGCTTTCCAGAGGTGTTCATTCCTCTCTTCCACGTGCTCCTCTGAGGTGGTGCCCTATGTTCAGCAGAGTTTCAGACAGAAAGGATTATTCTGTAAATGATGTATGTTTCTCTTCTCTAGCTGGTTCCTGCCTGTTTCATTTTCTTTTCAAAGGGTAGAATACACAGCAATTATTTCTTCACTTGTAACTTGTTTCTCTGAGGCCAGCCACAAAACCATAAAGCTCAAAGTGACCTAAGAAACTTCAGGTGATATAAAAAGAATTTACTTGTTTGGAATCCAGACATAATAAAACTGGGGCTACTGTTGGAGGCTGTGAGTCTCTCCTCTCCAATACAGCCCACTTGGTAAGAGAGAGAAAGAGAGAGAGAGAGAGAGAGAGACACGAGTGAAAGAAAAAGAAAAAATTTCAGAAAAGTAAGGGAATGAAGGAAAAAAGAAACCTTGAAGGTCTTCATGTCCTAACTTAAAAATATGCCCAGTGAATACTGCTCTGAAATTTTAAAAAGTCTTTACTTAAAAGGTTCCATATTCTCCTTCAGCAAATTTTGCCTTCACTTAAGGATCCTTTCTCTTAGAATTTTCTCTAATATCTAACATAAATTTTCCTCACTAAAGTTTTAACTTCTCTCCTGCCCTATTCCCGGTGGACATGGACACAATTTGGTTTGCCTCTCTGCAGATCGAAGAAATAGACACAACATGATTTGTATTTTCCCTCATTCTTCTCTTTGCTACACTAAGCCAAACTCCTTTTACTCATATTTTCTTAAAGGTCCCATTTTCTAGACTTCCAGTTGCTCATGAGACTCCCCAGGACAATATGCCAAAATTAGCCCATGACTTTCCTGACCGTGCAGACCCACCTTTCAGCAGTTCTGAATGTTATGGAAGGACTGTTTTAGTGTTTCATTCAATTTACACGTTCATCAGCATTAATATAAGTAGTTTGGCTAGAAATTCGCGGTCACAGGCTGAGGTTCGTCTGACCAAATGCAGGTAGTTAAACCAGGTCTTGTCTCCCTAGCTTTTTTGGGTAAGGGAAACAGGCAGTTTTGAAGCAGAACTTCAGTCAACAAGAGGAGATGTCTACAGTAGTTTGAGAATTAAAAGGAAATCAGATCTAAAGGAAACTGGAAAGAGACCTAAAAGTGCCTACTATTTTTATTTAACTGTCTGGGGACTCTGTAGGTAAGCAACTCAGAGTGCAGTTGCCTGTAAGTCAGTAATAGTAACCTATAGAATCACATTTTCAGAAGAAACAGCTTAAGGGCAGACTTTAGCTGATTTCCCATGCATATCTACAGAGAAATAGGTGACTGCATCTTCAGGAATTTCATATTTGCCTTGAAAAAGATGGCTAACCTTTAGAATCTGCACAACATTCTCTAGGACATGGGATGTTACAGTAGGATTGAACACTTATTTAGGCTATTAAAGCCAAAGGGGGAGCTAGAGGACATAGCTAGGTGAAGAAGCTAAGTTTTTTCATTCATTAATTTCTCCTGTAGCTCTGTTGTTTGGCACGTATATGTCACATTCAATATGTGATGCCTGATTAATCTGTAATAAGAATGCAATATTTTATACTGCTGTAAATTCTTTTAATATCTGAAAATGTATTTCTAGTACACCTAATTCTCCCACTGGGAGCACCGGGGCAAAATTCCCGGTGACTTGAATAAAAAATAATAAAATGCAGAAAAAGGGAACAAGGTTTAAATCAAGGGTATGAACCAATTAGGTATTTTCATGTTTGGTCTTTGAACTTCTAAATATAATTAATGCCTATTGTTCTGTTTCCAAAGGCAGCAATCCTGTCAACTTTGCTGACTCTCTCAGCCTTTTTCTTGCCAGCACTAAGGACTGTCTTCTGTTCTGAGGGTTTAGCCAAATGCCATCATGTGCCCTTCCCATGTGTCTCTCTCCTCCCTTAGCATCCAATGTTCTTAGACTCCTATTCCTAATCAAATCTTTTAACAGCTGATAAGAGGGCAGAACATATGCAAATTATCTTAGTGAAGTGGATACTAAATAACTGAATCAGCAACATAAATTCCAACTACTGCACTAATTAATCTCTTATTTATGACTCATTGTCAACTGTACATTTTTGGAGTGCTGACAGATATAGCTGGCATCCAGCAGTAAATAACGTTTCAGTGGTCTCTTACAGGCCAGGATGCAATTTAAAGCTGTGAACTACTCAGAATAAGATAGGATAATGTATAAACACAGACAGACCAAATGATTTTATCCCACCTTAAATACTTACTTTCACGTTTTTATTTGGCTAGTTCTATATTAGGGAATTGAATGCATATTGTACTCATTTTTCATATGCTTAAACACAGCCTAAGCTGTTGGACCTTGCTGAACAATATCAATTAAACAGAAATGTTTGTCAGAAGTTTCCTCATTACTCAGCGGTCAATGCCATTCACTGCCTTAGGACAAATTGGTTCCCTGGGATGATACACAATTAAGTAGATTCCCAGCGTATCTGGTTAAATAAAGTGTAGAAATCCACCTGTGAGACACTGTAGCATATATTGCTCACTAAACTTTCAAGCACCTACAGTTTTAATGAGGGGTTTCCTCCTCACTCCTTGGAAATTGCTCTAAGTGGGGCAATTAAACCCTCTGAGGATGTGCACATTACAAACATGGCAGTCTAGATTAGGCAGATCTTTCCAGACCAGAATGATGTGGATGATACCCTACTCAAGGATCTTGAAAATTATTTGCAGGAGGTCCTAAATCAGAAAATGGAGTCCTAGTTGAAATATTCTCCCTAGTTCTTCCTACTGTTCCTGGGTATGGAACTGTCCGTGCCAGACATTCACAACTAAGTTTTAAGAGAAATCAATCTCTTATTTGAACATATGCATTATCAGTCGGAATTCTGTCTGAATAACCATTACATCTGAATGTGATTACATATATGCACATATACATCTGTACATATATGCATATTTACATATATACATAACAATTCTATCTCGATGACTATTCCTTGCATCTGTGGTATAATTGTAACAGTATGAGGGATGGATGCAAACCTGGTAAGGACCTTCTTGATAAAAAAAATATGCTTAGTGTTAAATAAAAGCCTTTGTAACATATATACTGCTGAACTCAGAGATGCTGGCCAAAACCTCTGTATAATTCACTAAGGAAAAAGTCTCCAGACCTACAAGTCTCTATTCTTTCTCTGGTTCAGGGTGGTTAGCCTCTTCTGTTAGATCTTCTAATCAATATTATTTATTTTACTATTTTTTGCAATAGATGAAGGCAAACTAGCTCAAGTTGGACCTGTCATTCCTATTGTGTGGGAACTTCTTATTTTTGCATGTGCATACTCAAAGTCTTTTACTATTCAATCTGTTATGCACTCACAGTTGAACTCCTCACAGCTGTCCTCAACAATCTAAAAAGCCATGCAAAGTTATTTGGTATAACTTCCTTTAACCGATTATGGCAGGAAAAAACCTCACTTTTAAAAAAGGGCCCAAAATAAACATGCAAGACAGATTTAATGAATCTCCCTGAGGCATGTTCATGGCTCTCTACTGACACCAGGAAATGCCAAGATAGGCGGTTTATGCCAGAATTAAACTGCTATAGCTTGAGCAGGTTAACAAGAGTAACACCCAGAGAGATGTAAACAACTCTGTCAATGCAGGAAGATGACATGCTTTTGGGTGGGTAGGGTCAAAATTCTGAAACAAGATGAAAGAATTATTCTTATGAAAAACATTTCACAGTAAGTTGCTGTTTTATAACAGTAACCACTTTTTGTTTAATAACAATGTAAACTTCCATGAAAAAAGTAATAAAAACGATTGAGTATGTCATAAAGACTGATTAGCTAACTTAAGAGCATTTCTTTTTTCAAAACACAAACAAAAAAAACTATGGCACAAAGAGAGCAGCCCTCATAAACTGGGTAACCTGCTGTTCTTCAAATGACAATTCTCCAAAGCATGCATATCACCGTTGATTCAATTTCTTTTAGAAATCCTTAGTCTTTTTGTGATTCACCTGTTCACTGGTTATGATTTGTTCCAAATGATATGTTTCTTACAAGTTTTCTTGTATCCAATGTTTCTTGGTTTGTATAATTGACAGAAAAAAATAAAAAGGCTTGCTTTCAAAATTGAAAGCATTTAAATAAAAACAAATTGACCATTTTTTTCTCTTTGTCTTAAACAAAAGACCTTTTGAGAAAAATATTATTAAATGTGACCACATCTCAGCTTTCTATGAAAGCTGTCAAGATCTTATCCAGTGACCAAATAAAAAAAAAAATTTTGCTATATTAACAATTGGATCCAAACCCTTGGGCAATTTATCAAGAAGTTTGTTTGCCTTAGGGGGATTTTCACTGATATGAAAACAGGGCAAGCAGGAAGCGTTTGCAAACAGAAAAAAAATACTGAATCTCTGTTCAAAGAGACTGGCCTGAGACTGTATCTCCTTCCAAGTAAACCTCCACAAGTACAGAAAAACTGCATCTCCTTCCCAGAAAAACAGTTTATACCCCATACCTTGTTTATGCCTAGAGGAACGTGGATTGTAATTCCTCTTTCTGTCTGTGAATTCTGTAGAGATTTAAGCTTTCAAGTGGCTGAGACATTACAAAATGACTAAAGCATACATTTATTCCTAATACAGGCCAGCATGAAAACTTGCAAGGAGTTCACTCAAACTCAAGTAACTAATTTTGTATAGGGTAGAGCTTTCATAACATCTTATAATGTTCATTTGACCACAGGGAATGCTACTTTCCTAAAAGAAACACCAAAATGCAAAGACAAGGGTTGGGCCAATGATTATAAACAAGAAAGAAAAAGGTCCATAAGAGAGGCAATTTTAAACCTGCAGAGTATAGAAATATCAGTTTAGGGAAAGTTTATGTATGCCAGTATTCATGCAATCCCCATGAAGGCTGATAAAGCTATTAAAGATTTTATCCATCTGAATTACAAGAAGGTAGATACACTCATTGTCTGCAAACAAAGAGCTAACACAGCTGTTAATTTTTTTCCTTCTACTCTGCAGAATCACGTATTGTCAACTTTCTTGTCTAGGAAGAGGAAAGTAAACCTGGTAGCAACTGACCCAATGAGAAACTTTGAACTTGATGAGGTGGAGTAAAACCACTGCCTTTCTTTTTCCTCACAAAAAAATACACTTCCTTGTATTTCTAATTTTTTTCCTTTTTGACCATTAATTTTCACATTTCCTGCGTACTACTTCCTTCTTCCACAAAGGAAGGTGTATTTTGAAGAACGGGAGAACAGTCTCTCTCTAAAGGGGAACCCAAACAAACAAGACTCCTGCTTCACAATGGCACACTAACATGATGTATGAAAAGCACAGGCTAGACTTTCACTCTCTGTAAGAGTCTACAGCCTTGAGGATGAGGGCAAGAGCTTTTCTCTAGATAAGTGGTGCTTCTAACACAGCCTCCTAACAGCACAACTCTGCTGTTGAGCAAAAAGGACAAAGCACAGTTGTCGTAAGGCTAACAAAGCAGGAATTTTTGCTGCTGATGAGGTCAATATTCACACATTAATGCAGTCTGGATGGATTTTCAATTAAACAATGCTGAGATGAACATGTCACCCAGGAAATGTGAGCAGATGGAGGAAGCAAATGCAAGACAGGAAATGTTATTCGTTTGGTACTATTTTGGCCTCAGTAGCATTATTTCTGTTCCTCCATGAAGCACACAAGATGAGTTTGAAGATGAAAAATGCATTGATAGAATTTGATTAATTCTCTTTCTACTGTTTGGCAAGTAGTTGTGCTGTGCACCACCACCAACTGTGCTGACCTTGAAGGTCAATCATTCTATATTTTGAGCAAGTGCTTGCTCATCTCATTCTAAACAATGAAGTCCCCAGTGTGGTACAATGCAATGAAATTATTCAAAGCCTCTCCAGGTCTTCCTATGCACCACCTTTATATTTTCCAACTTTTCTTTATTCCCTCATACCTGTTATACCTTTTAGCTTCCTTCTTTTCTCACTTAAAGGAAGCCAACAATTGTGATCCCTCTCCCAAAGTGCTCATAATGCTGTGAGCTCCTTCTCCTTTCCTGAGGCAGATGTTCATGCAGTAGGCAGAAACGAAGAGAGACTTAAGTGAAAAAAATGGGCTCTGGGCTGCCTATGCCTTTTGAAGCAGTTGGAAATACATTTCTATTAGAGATATGGAGTCTTCAGACAGAGCTCTGAGCTGTGCTGCCCCATGATTACAATGAATGCTGTCAAGCAAACCTGTGATTTTGCAGGTATCTTGACCATTCACTTAAAGAGCAACATCATTAAATCTTGCG
Source organism: Machaerirhynchus nigripectus (assembly GCA_013397975.1). Taxonomy (NCBI): domain Eukaryota; kingdom Metazoa; phylum Chordata; class Aves; order Passeriformes; family Dicruridae; genus Machaerirhynchus; species Machaerirhynchus nigripectus. The sequence goes on from VZRQ01008598.1 coordinate 1,422,988, forward strand.
TTTCTGTTCATGACTTTCTCTCTAACATATTCCTTCTTTCTTCAGTGTCTCCTATCAAAATATTAAATTTGTAAATCTGGTAGTGGTAAAAGTAGGGTTCTATTTGGTGATACATAGCCTCTGTTTGCCTTAAAATATTCAGAATCCTACAGTAGGCAATAAGATCAATGGCTTCAGGAGAACTCCTATTTTCTTGGAAGATTATTCTAATGTTTCATGATATCAAGGTGTCACTGAGATCAGATATCAAAAAATTTTTTGTTCTAAGATTTCTAAATGTAGAAGTGCATTTCAAAAAACACTCAGCTTGTTTTAAACCTACTCATTAAACTCTCCATATTTTTCCCAGGAACTTCTGGAAATTAACTCAGAGGGGTGTTGGATTAATGACAGGTGCTGCATTCCCTCGTATTGCGGGCATAGAAGATGAGAATCAGCACCTGTTTTTTTGACATTTCTGGCCAGGCATCAAGGCAGATATTCAGTGGTGGTGCAATGTTCCTTGGTGCTGGATGCTCATGCCCATCTGCGAGGATGGCGTTGTTCCCATCTGTGAGTTCAGAGTGCCTTTGTCTACAATCAGCGATTGGTTTAATTGAGCAGCCGATATTGGAACGAAAATGCTGTTACTTCCCCACCACCCTCTCGTGTGCCAGAATGAAGCTGTGGTGACACCTTCCTCATCCCTGCTGTCACATATATTTATGTAAGCCTGAACAGCAGAATGGAAGGAATCAGTCACTATTCACAATGACTGCTAGCTGCCAAAAAGACACATTTGAACTGCAGCCGAAGGTGAGGAATTCAGTGTGAAAGTGTGCATAAGAAAGGGCTTTCTAAAAGCTCCCTGTGTGCAGATCCAGAAGAGACATGGGCGCCGGGAAGCACACTAAACCACCGAGGAGCATTTCTGACAGCGCTTAGGAGTAACACCTACAAACAGCTAAATTAGAAGTCGATGCTCTTGATCAACTGGCAGCAATGTAAGAGATTTTTTTTATTCAGCAAGGTGTAACACCAAAGACCATGATGTTCGGTTAAAAACAAGATGTAACGAGCTATGTCACATCGGGAGAGAGAGAGAGGGAGGGCACTGGCAACTGGACTTTTAGAGGCATTAAATGATATTAAAGTCAGAGCTGCACTGACCAAGGCTCCAGTCCACTGTACTTCCCCTGCTGTCTAGAATTTGTCTTGCAGTGTGCAACATCTGGGTATCCTGAGTGTATTTCAACATCAGCAGTGACATACAAAACCACAAATACCTTCCTCAAAGTATGCTTCTTATCTCTGGCCCAAAGCAAGGTACTGTCACAGAAAAAGAGTGGTTTTCAGGCACTTGCTTTTATGTTCTCTCCCACTGTGAGCTCCACCGTTGAGAAATGTGAACTAGAGATCCTTGTTTTCCAGGTCCTTGGCTTGAGACGTGTTTAAGTTTATAAACACCTTTTTAAAAGGCTTTCTTTTCTTAAAGCACCTATAATGACACAGAGCTTCCAACGGCAAAAAATGAGATATCTTGCATGAAAACAGCCTACCTGTTTTAGTTTCAGTGCCTTCCTGCAAAGCAGTAGGTATCTATCTGTCTTGCTTTCATTTATTCTCCTTTTCATTTTATGGAGGCCTCATTTAGTCTAACTACACTTTTTATTTGCTGATAAGGTCATTCCATAAATTATCGTACTGAAGTAGGTCTTTTAATTATTTGGTCCCTCAGAAAATGCAGTTTTCAAAATTTCTTATTTCCATTACTGTGAATACTGGGTTTTTTTGGGTTTCTTATGTTGTCAGATTTAATTTAAATATTATTCATGCTGTGCTCTGATTTCAATGCATTATTTAAATATGCTGACTTACATATTTTCTGATTAATTTGGGGGGAAAAAGGTTATTACCATTAACCGTGATTCTTGAATAATACTGCTGTTGCATATTCATGCTTGTGGTGCATGCCAGTTCTGTGCAGGATTGTAGAGCTTTTTTAGGGAAACAGGTCCCATGCAAATCAGATAAGTGCTTCTCCCAAATGTGAATGCTAGCTGCTGATACTATCAAAAACAATTAAATTCCCAGATACTGCCAGTATCTCTGTTAAATCCTTGAGCACTAAAGAAAAAAAGTTCTGTGGATGCCTTTGAAGTGGGGGAAAAAGACCAGGAAAAGACAGCAAGTAGTTGGCACAAGGAACTCCAAGGACATGTCTACACTGAGAAATGAGAGCATATTAACAACTAGTTTGCATCTATACTGCTTTGGGGGAACTGTCTCCACCACAGATTTGTCTTGGAAAAATGTATTAAGGTCCGAAACAACGACAGAGAGAAAGCTAAAAATCAGCTGATGTATCCTTGGGGTAGACACACTGTCCCCAAGTCAGTGAGGCTTCAGGGGAGATCTCAGGCTCAGCATTTACAAAGTGTAACTAGCTGTATGAGCCAGAGTAGTGCTGCCAAGGTGTTTATGACTGTTTATGCCTTCCCTGAATTCATGACATTTCTCCTTCCCCTGCATTACAGGGACAGGCTGCTACCAGTGACACCTTAACTGGAGTCCTCCTGCAAATTTTCACTTTGATATAGTCACGGTTTTATTTCTTTATGCTTCATTTTTGGCAACTATTTTGTTAGTTTATCGCCCCATGGTGATTACTGCTAAAACACTAATTGGCAGGACCCATTTCAAGCTTCAAAGGGCAAAGGGAAGGATAATGCAAAGAACTGCTTTAGGCCTAAAGCCCTGACACTCTTAACAGGCAGAAGACGTCTTCAAAGCCAGTGCTGAGGATAAAAGGATTTATTTAATGCATTACGGCATCTGTTCTAAATAACCTTTATTTTCACCTGGGGGAGTGAATTACTTAAATTCCATGTTAAGGACCCTAATCATGTTTACTTTCCCTTTTAAGATATTATATTTTATTTTAATAATTTTTCTCATATAATAACCAAAGAGGCATTTCTTAGAGCTTCCCTCTTCATGGGCTGTCTCAGCTTATGGTTAGTTCTTTGGCATTCAAGCTTGAGAAGAAAACCAGTTTTGCTAGTGTGACTGCTGGATGGATGCATGTTGCATATGTTCCTTTCCTGGTACTTGTAGTCTGATGAAGATCAGGAATATTGAAATTCTTTTAATGGTAATAGTAAGAAGGGAAAGGGAATTCACCAGTCGGTGGGGAAATATGGAATCTTTTAGGTAACTGGCTCAGATCCAGTCCAGAATGGTTTTGAATTCAGGTCATGATTATCCAGTGGACTCTGGCTCTTGGTGAGACAAGTGTTTGCTTCAGAGTCAACTTCAAGAGCTCCGGAGGGAAGTCAAACTGCAGATTTTGAGGATGAATTACTTTCCTATGCCCAGGAGTGGGCAGTAGAGCACCAGTGTGATAGAGCAGTTCAGCAGCTACTTAATTTAGAGCAGAATTAGTATAATTGATTTCAAGACATTCAATGGGGCAACTCACTCGTTTAAAGCTAAGCGTATCCTCAAGGATATTTTCATTTTGCAGCTGTAGCCATGTTAGTGTTAAGGCACTTCAGTGAGGCAGTAGAGGAAATTAGTGTGCTTTTCATGGTTTATAAACAGAGGACTTAACTTTTCATTTCTGCCAGAGCACCATGTTTTGCAAGCATTAAACTAACAACATACATGCTAAAAGTAAAGTAATAATATTGTATAGAAAACGTCTGCCTAATGCCAAACTATCTCCCCCCCCCGTATTCTGTGAACCTAAATTATAACTGATGTATCTTGGCACTGCAAAACCAGATACAAGAAAGCTGTGTAGCATAAAATTACTTTAAACATCTGTCAAAAGCAAACTGAGTTGATTACACTCTGGTTTGATTTGCTATAAACACATAGGTTAATTTTTGAAAAGCAATCTTAGAGTTTAATCACATTTCTTTGACAGTGTGAGACAAAACTCCTTGATAATACAATATAGGAATTAAGTGGCTTAGAAAAAATTAAGAGGCCTTCAATGAGTGGGAGCAGACAAAAATTTTGTGTTGGTGCAAACAGTGGTCTGAATCAAAAAAAAAGGTAAGAGAAGAAGCAGGTTATAGAGATTAAATTAAATAGTCAATGCTGTTCCTTGATGGAATGATTACCAGCAGCAGATTTGAGGGACTTTTTAAAGGAGGAAAGTCTCGGTATTTTTTTGGGGAAAGGTAAGGACAGAGAGGAGAGAACAGAAGAGTGACAGAGCAAAGCTCTCCTCTACTGCAGGGTCACATTTCATCTGCTAGGCTGCAAATGAACCAAAGGAGTAATAAAAGGTCACAGAGACAGTATGGTAGCTCTAGTTCTCTGGGAGTTTCTGTACTGTGGGGAAAATTTCTTAAATCCAATATGAATAAGACAATATATATGAGAAACAATGACAGAAATATTTTAGGATATGCTTTTTGCTAAAGTAGCTGGGATTATGTCTAAATAACCAGTAATCCAGTGATCAAAGGATACAATTGTCAAGTGACAGACTGTCAAATTCTTGCCTGTTCTTCCACAAGTTAGGTGAGAGCCTAAGTTACAAAGTTTATCTCTCATTTAGTGGTTTTACATTTTATTTAAACATGTAAATATACATTAGTGAATGAGATCTTGACTCAGTAGTCTCCATGGGCTTATTGGAAAACAGTTAATCCTTATCTGATTTCCCAATTATCTCTGTGTGTTGGATTCTCCATTTTTTTCTCCTTTGCTAAATATTTCTCAGATTCAGGGAAAATTGTCTTGTCAAAACCCATGAAAAAAAGCTTAGGGTAAAATATGACCTTCAGTAAATACCACTTCTAAATATCTTGGTTTAAATGTAAAATAGAAAATCTTTAAAATGTTGATGTCATGCTTTTTTTTTTTTAAGAATGGGAGAATAGTCTCTCTCTAAAAGGGAAGCCAATGAAGCAGGAATGCTTTAAAAAAGCATGTTCAGACTATGTAAGGATTTACAGCTTTGAGGACAAGGGAAAGAGCTCTCCTCTAGGTAATATGTGCTTTCAACACAGCCTCCTCTCTCTCTGATGTTGAGCACAAAGGACAAGGCACACTCCATGTAAGGCTAACAAAGCAGGAATTTTTGCTGCTACTAAAGTAAACATTCACACATGAAAATCATTGCAAACCATTCAGACTTTCTGTGTATTGTTGAAAATGTAAGAGGTTTGCACTCTGAATGGATCTTCAACTAAACCTTGCTGAGATGAACATGTCACCCAGGAAATGTGAGCAGATGGAGGAAGCAAATGCAAGACAAGAAATGTTATTAGTTTGGTACTATTTTGGCCTCAGTGGCATCATTTCTGTTCCTCCATGAGGCACACAAGATGAGTTTGAAGATGAAAAATGCATTGATAGCATTTGATTCATTCTCTTTTTATTTGGCAAGTAGTTGTGCTGTGCACCACCACCAACTGTGCTGACCTTGAAGGTCAATCATTCTATATTTTGAGCAAGTGCTTGCTCATCTCATTCTAAACAATGAAATCCCCAGTGTAGTACAATGTAATGAAATTATTCAAAGCCTCTCAAGCTTTCTATACATGCTGCTTTCTATCCTTTCACTGCTAAAAGTGGGTGGTGAGATTAACTCTATACTACTTACTGACTTTCCCCCTGACATAGACTGGATGATATCTTGTGTGTTGTGTAGAGAAATATCTGGAAAATGAATTATGCTGACTGTAACTGCCTGGGCAGAGCTGTGGGATTGAAGGCAGGCTTGCATCTGTGCCACATGAAGGCTGCATTCTGAAATTATAGTTTGCATGCTCTGATGCGTGGCAGTACTCAGAGTACAGGGCCAGAATTCCTTGGACCAGAATCAGATGTGAACATGAAGCCTGACATAGTTCAGTACCCCTGATGAATGGGTACGAAAGTGGTTTCCAGGAGCGCACAGGCATGCTTGTTTTTCCCAGTGGCAGAACCCAGATGGATCAGCCAGTATATTAAGTTGGATCTGTTTGAGTATTAACTTACAGACAGATAAAAGTGGAACAGAGGTATTAAGTGACTGAAAGATTTGAGAGGTCTGCAAGTTTGTCCAATTTTTTCAACCTCATATAGCCTACTGCAAATTATTTGTTTCTTGAAATTTTATCCCTCTTAATTTTGGATTATACTGCAAATCATTGGCAGAATTGGCATTGGCATAAGTGGGAGATGTCTCCTGACAATCATCTATAAGTCCTTACATGCTGAAATTTCATTTTTCCAGAATGCATTTATTTTCATTTTCAGCTTTAAATCACAGGGTTCTTACCCCCAAAAACCCTGTTAGTGTCTTCAAACAGAACAGGGTCATCTCCCTTGAAACTTTTCAGTTGGCCTTTGTTCTGCTTAAAATAGATGAAGCCAGTTTAAACATATGTTCCTAGATGGACAATTATGGTGCTTTTTTATAATTGGAGGGTTTTGCTTGAAGTAGTGTTTGACATACTTCAGTGACCAGAATGCATTATGAGGCATGCAGAACTGGCTGCCCAGAGAACAACACTCTTGTGGGTTTTTAAGTCCTTTGAATGAAGACATAAAGCCCATAAAATATCAATAAAGCTACCCACTCTAAACAAGGGATAACCAGACATAAAGACAATCTCCCATCAAAAGTGCCATGGCAACATTACCGTGGGCCTGTCCAAGCCTCATAAAGGCTCTGCTGTTCTTCCTTTTCTGTAGTGCTGGCAACAGCTCTACAGTCTTCTCAAATACTTAGAAATTTCTTATATTTATTTTCCTTTACTTTTCTTTTTTCTCTCTAAGAAAGAAATCAAAGTCAAATGTGAAGAGGATTCTTCTGAAACAGAATCTTCATCTCTACAGTGGGCTTAGTTGTACAACAGTTGATAGAAAAAGAAAACCACTAATAAAAAATTCAGACTTACTGTTTTTTTTCTGTAGATTGGCTTTTCCTACCAGCTCTATCAACTAACAATACAAAGACATGGAAATACCATGCTTTGTACAGAGTTCATGAAAGTGGTTTCAAGGACTACATGAAAAACTCAGTACAATTCAGATGAATGTTTTCCTTGTTTGGCCTTTATATTTTACATTTACAGGATACTATAAAACTTAAATACTGAAGGGTTTTGAAGGAAGTGGAAAAAGTCTACACACCTACTCAAAAACCTTTCCTGTATATTTTTTTTGTAAACACATTGTTCCTGGTAATTTTTTGTATTTCCTAACCTACGGCACCTCTCTAGATAACATACATAAACACATATGTCCACGGCCTCTATCCCAGTCTGTTTGATAGCCATCCAGAAATGAGAAGTTCAATTCTTTAACCTAGAGACTGAATGGGAACTTTTCTCTGTCTATAATTTATTTCTGTGGTTTCCTTGGTAGAGTACTTCATGGATAGGTTCAAGTGCATCTTGTTTCATCTTTGTTTTAGCTCAATAAATAATACTACTCTCCTTGTCTTTCTTCCACCCTTTACTTTTTCCCCCAATTCTATGCATGTGAATTTTATTAAATCTTCAAACTTAGATTTTTACACCAAAACCTCATGTAAGGAGGTCTTGCACTTACAATCCAACAGGAAGAAAGAAGAAGAAGAAGAAGAAAAAGAAATAGAAGAAGAAGAAAAAGAAATGAAGAAGAAGAGAGGAGAGGANAAAAGAAAAGAAAAGAAAAGAAAAGAAAAGAAAAGAAAAGAAAAGAAAAGAAAAGAAAAGAAAAGAAAAGAAAAGAAAAGAAAAGAAAAGAAAAGAAAAGAAAAGAAAAGAAAAGAAAAGAAAAGAAAAGAAAAGAAAAGAAAAGAAAAGAAAAGAAAAGAAAAGAAAAGAAAAGAAAAGAAAAGAAAAGAAAAGAAAAGAAAAGAAAAGAAAAGAAAAGAAAAGAAAAGAAAAGAAAAGAAAAGAAAAGAAAAGAAAAGAAAAGAAAAGAAAAGAAAAGAAAAGAAAAGAAAAGAAAAGAAAAGAAAAGAAAAGAAAAGAAAAGAAAAGAAAAGAAAAGAAAAGAAAAGAAAAGAAAAGAAAAGAAAAGAAAAGAAAAGAAAAGAAAAGAAAAGAAAAGAAAAGAAAAGAAAAGAAAAGAAAAGAAAAGAAAAGAAAAGAAAAGAAAAGAAAAGAAAAGAAAAGAAAAGAAAAGAAAAGAAAAGAAAAGAAAAGAAAAGAAAAGAAAAGAAAAGAAAAGAAAAGAAAAGAAAAGAAAAGAAAAGAAAAGAAAAGAAAAGAAAAGAAAAGAAAAGAAAAGAAAAGAAAAGAAAAGAAAAGAAAAGAAAAGAAAAGAAAAGAAAAGAAAAGAAAAGAAAAGAAAAGAAAAGAAAAGAAAAGAAAAGAAAAGAAAAGAAAAGAAAAGAAAAGAAAAGAAAAGAAAAGAAAAGAAAAGAAAAGAAAAGAAAAGAAAAGAAAAGAAAAGAAAAGAAGAAAAGAAAGAAAAATGGCCGGTCAGTATTATGAATCAATCTATTGTGAATAAAATGAACTCAAACAGAGCTTTCTTCATACCTGTTCTGCAAACTCCTGATTCATACACAAGACAGTAAAACAGGAACGAACCTAGACTTAGTCTTCAGACATTTTACTTTTTATCTACAATACGTCCATGTTTGTGCTTATTCCAGTAACTCCGGAGGATGGATGATTTAAGTTATGAAGACAGATTTTGAAAAAAAACCAGGTATAGCAGATCCTTCACAGATGCTTCTCAATCATTACTTCTTCCTTTCTTTTTTCCGTTAGAAAAATAATTTAAATTAAACAGATTATACGCAGCACACGGTTTCCATGTGAGCCTTGAACACTTTGTTCAAGAGCTAGGAGGCCAGCCAACTGCTTTAGTTCCTTAAAGAATAACAGATGTGTCCTTCCAAGTCTCATGCTAATGGAATTTAGGCTGTGGTTAGGAATTTAAAAATACTCTCAGTTGTCTGCAGACTCTGTTTCAACCCTGTTCTTTTGGTTAGCTGGTTTCAGGCTTGTCTTTCCACATCTTTCAGAAACATTGCATGAAATGTCAAGTTGAGCTAAAGCCACAAATATTTTATGTTCAGGGACTGAAAACAAATAATTGAAAGTAAAAATCTATGGGTTTCAGTTATGTGTAATATTGTTTCTACCAGTCTGACTTTGTGACTACTATATTTAATAAACTCTGAGTAAAATTCTCTCTTTGTGTATATACAATTAAAAAAACTGGTTTCTTACTACCAGCATATGCTTGCTATCTTTATTTTTGGCTCCAAATATTAACCGTAGTTATGTAAGAGTGAAGCAAAAGATTCGGTGCAACCATTCTTATGTCAAGAAAACTAAATGACAAATGGGCCAAATCCATTGCGTTTCAGTTCACATTTTACAAGCTGTGAAGGCCATAGGACCATGGGAAAAAGCTGTAGGAGCTAGGAGGGGAAGCTACAGGGTTTTTTCGCCATCAGGAATATAGCTACAGAGCAAGAGAAAGAGCTCTTCTACTGTCAAAGCTCTTCTGTTTTCTGCACTTCAGCTATGAATGATGCTTATTACGATCTGATTGTTACTTTCCTCTTTGTCTCGTGTCTCTCTGGATTTGAGACTTACAGAGAAAGATCCTGAAGACAGTAGTAGTGCAAGTTGCAGTGCTGAGGGCTCTGGCCATTTCTTTTCACCATTTGCTGTGAGAAGTGTGGAGAGATAATGGATGGAGAGCAGCCCTGCTGAGAAGGACTTGGGGGGCTGGTGGGTGAGAGGCTGGACACAACCCAGCAATGTGCATTTGCAGCCCAGAAAGCCAAATGTGTCCTGGGCTGCATCCAAAGCAGGGTGGCCAGCAGGGCGAGGGAGGGGATTCTGCCCCTCTGCTCTGCTCTGGTGAGACCACACCTGCAGTGCTGCATCCAGCTCTGGGGTCCCCAGCATAGGAAGGACATGGACCTGTTGGAACAAGTCCAGAGGAGAGCCACCAAAATGATCAGAGGGTTGGAGCACCTCTCCTTTGAGAAAAGGCTGAGAGAGTTGGGCTTGTTCAGCCAGGACAAGAGAAGGCACCAGGAAGAACTTAGATCAGCCTTGTCCCTGTAGAGACCTACAAGAAAGCAGGAGAGGGACTTTGCACAATGGCCTGAAGTGACAAGACAATGGGAAATGGCTTCACATTGAGAGTGGTTAGGGTTAGATTAGAGATTAGGAGGAAATTCTTTACTCTGAGGGGTTTGAGGCACTGGAACAGAGTGCCCAGGCAAGATGTGGATGTTCCATCCCTGGAAGTGTTCAAGGCCAGGCTGGACAGGGCTTTGAGCAACCTGGTCTAATGAAAAGTATACAGGGGCCTATGGAAGGGGGCTTGGAACTAGATGATCTTTAAAACCCTTCCAACCCAAATGATTCTGTGATTTTATGATGTGATGGATGAGGTTACATTTGCCCTTTCTGTGACAAAGTTAGAAGAAGTGATGCAGTTTTTTTCTCAACTTGTAAGGGCAGGACAACTGTGTCCTCCGCAGCTGATAGGAGCCAAGGGAGAGGGCTGATGGGAAGAGAGATTATTGATGGTTTTCAAAGAAGGAGGGAAGCATATGAGAGATTTTGGTTCAAGGATCTTTAACTGAAAATGATGCTAAGTGGCATTAAGAAAGGATTAGAAGTGGAAGGAGCAGCTGGAGATGATGTATTTCTTCAATATTTCTACTTTACTTCCTTATCTCAGAACTGCTATTTCCTGAAAATCATCCTTTCAGAAATAACCCACCTGCCCAACCACTCATCCTGACAGAACTCTTCCAAGCCAGCATTCACACTTGATTTCCCCTGTTTATTTCTTATTCCGTCTGCCACTTTTAATATCTTCTTATTTTCTCTTTCCAGAAATCCCAATGCTTCATTTCTTTGTTCTCAGTTTGTACACTTCCCTTCACTGAGACATTCACAGTCCCTTTTCCATTCAATGTACTTTGCATTTCTCTTTAGCTCTGTTTCCTATACTTCTTTCTCTCTATTGCTGTCTATATTGAGTTCTGCCCCCATCCTACTCCCCCTCACTTCATCCTTTACCACTCAAAAGTTTTCCCAGGTTTTCTTTTCTTCACAAGCTTCTCTACTGTCTTCAATTTATCACCTGGAAACTCCTTCATTGCCTCTCTCATGCTTCATTCAATTTTTCTTGAGACCTGTAATTTTTAACTTTTTTTTTTTTTTACTTTTTATTTTGTTTTCTTCTGATATTCTCAGAAGAAAAAGATGAAATTTCTTGACTTTTGATAGCCAGAAACATAAATTATAAACTCTTTTCTGGTGATTTTGAATGCTCTTGCCCCAGTAATGCAATACTTAACACATCATAGTGGATAGCCACACACATGTTATCATCATTAACAAAAGGCAAATGGCACTCTGTAAATACCACCTTGGCTACACACCTTCACCATCTTTAAATCATCTATAGCAGAACAGTTTGTCTGTGGCATTTAACTTCCTTAATTTTATTCAGAATGGCGAGTGAAAGCTTTTAAGCAACAGAGGGGTCACAGTTCACATGACAGAATGAAGGAGAATATTCCTGTAGTCATGATTTTATTCCTGAACAGCATTTTTCCTCTGGTCGCGAATATAAAAAGAGTGAAATGTATGATCTACTGCAACTAGGACAAGAATTTTGCCAGTGATTCTGAGGTCCAAGATCCTGTCCAAAACTGAGTATTTCACAGCCTCTTCTATCTGAGCTTGAGTTTCATTTCCTCTCACATTTTTTTTCTTTTTAAGTACATTCCTAATCTCCAAGTACATTCTTTCTTCTCCTGCTTTGCAGCTTACTTTCAAAGCACAGCTCTGCAGTATGTGAAAATCAGAGGCAGTATTGCACAGCAGACAGAAGTTCCACTAAAGCACAGATATTATATCCATATCAAGGTGATGAACCAGTGAACAGCTGTTTATAAAAATGAGCATAACAGATATGCCAAAAAGTACAAAGGCTTTTGAGATATGTTATTTTTTATTCAAAATGGTTTACGTACCAGTTTTTCTGAGCAGAGCTCAGCTTCCACAGCAGCCCAAGAAAATAAGCAAGAATGGGAACCTTGGATTAGGGATATTTTATTCTCTGAAGCGTGATATTGCAGAGCGTAGGTGTTTCTGAAGTTCTGTTAGTAGGCTAAAGACAGTTTTCAATTTGAAGAAATAAAAAATAGATGTATAAAATGTAAAAATGAGGGAGACCTGGTTTATTGGGCAGGTCTTGTGGAGATGTATACCTGGAGATCTAGCACAAGGTTTCTCAGAGGCTAGATTTTGGTTCTAAAGGATCTGATTGCACAGCAAGCTCTCCAAGAAAAATTCCACACTTCTACTAGAGCTGTCAATATGTGACTACAGCTCTGGGTGCAAAGTGCCCTTATGTGCTCATAATCCTAAACAGATAACTAATAATAACAATCATCTCCCTGGTTTCAGTATTTGTGAGCCATCTTGAGACAGACCATGGAAGGTAAGAACCAAATTTAGTTCTATTTACTTCTCCATGCATCATTAGTAAGCAAAATAATTTCATCTGAGCGTTTTTCTTCTTTAACTTTTTGAACCTCTTGATTATTCTATCCCCTCTCTTTTTTCAAGGCTTTGCAGTGGAAAAAGCCATTGGCCAGATTCATTCTGGATAACTACACAGATCAAACTGGACTGTGAGCAGTCTTCCACCCAGACTTCTGGCAGCTTTGCTTTTCTCTGCTCCAAACCAGCGAAATTTTGCAGCCATCCATAGACATGCAGCTGCTTCTACTTCTGCTCTTACCCTGTGCATGCTGTAATCCCTGATCTTTTGAGAAGAAACAGAGTACAGAAGGCAAAAGAGATGATGATGAGCCTCGCACTCCTTATTGTTGCTAATGAGCATCTTTATTTGAGCTGTAGGTTTTGTAGTAAGGGGGTGCAGATGTGCTGACTTCCCTGACTCCTGGGAGTGGAGAGGATGCATCCACACTTGCATAGTTGATTGAACAGGCATCTGCGAGGCACTTCTGCTGCTGCTGAGCTGCACAGCTATGCAAGCAATGCCAAAGAAGAGGCAGCAGGAGCTTTACTCTCTGCTTCCTCTCTTCTGCTTCCCCCTCATCAGCCTTTGCTGTCATCTTGTGTGGGACTGAACCAGCTGGCACTGGGGGAGAAAGAATAGCTCACTACTTCAGTCAGGTATTAGCCCTGTTGAAAGGGTCAATTGCAAAATGAAGGTTATTCTGATGTGTATGACATGACTCTGGGTACTATTAGCTGTCAATATTGCTTGTTTCTTATGAGTTCCTTTGTAAAAGATGGCAATAAAACTCCATGGCAAATAACTGCTTAAAAGATTTATTTGTATGATTGCAGAATCAAAGAGAGTGAAATACTGTAAGGAGGGGAAGACAGTGAAGTGATAGCAACCACGAGAATCTGTTTATTTTAACTAGGCAAAAAGAAATTGCCAACAATAGCCTGTATTTATATTTCTTCAGTCTGTCACACCAAAACTTGCTTGTCTTGGAGGCTGGAAGCTTAAAAGAAAAAGCTGTTTGGAAGTGGATTCAGAGAGTTTGAACTAAGGAGAAAAGCACCCATACTTTCTGCTAACACACTACAACGGTTTACCCACCAATGTCAGATTTCCAAATCTAGAGACGTGGGGGTGTTCCATATGTTAAAATCAAAACTCTTGATCACTCTCTGAAGCTATTTATATTTTTCCATTTTAATATCCTATTTATTAATAGTGTTCAAAATTAGCATAAAAGCTCCCCACATTCCCCAGTCAGCAGGTAGCAGACATCTCGTGACAGATATTTTATGAGAAATATAATTAGCAAGGCAAACTGTACAGCTTCCAGTTTGATTCATTTGCTGATGCTCATTCTGATTCATTTACAATTATGCCAGTAATTGGCATAACTGTTTAGAGGTATTTGGAAAATGTCCATAAGTAGATAACCTAATTATAGATTCATTCCAGTGGCAGATACATTGTATAATAACCACTCGCTCTCCACGTTTCAGGAAGTGCAAAGCAGATTCCTAAGGCAAGAGACTAGTGGAGGCTGTGGTCTGTTGGATTGTTATGGGAGGAATAGGGGAACTCAAAGGAGGTATGACTGCCTGTCCTCTCCTGGCGCTCCTTTGGATTCTAGGTGTTTGGAAAAGCAAATGCCCCACCAAATCTAATCCAAACCTAATTGTGAGACAATTATAACTTTTAATGAAAACTGGACTGTTTTATGAAGAAAGGAGTAAAATGAGATCTTCTTCCTTTCTATCTCAAAATTTTTTAAAAAGGGAAATAAAGAAAATAACCCCTCCAGTTCTTTAAATTACACCAACTACCTGTCCCACTGCAGGTTTTGCTTAACAGCTTAGAGCTATAGTCCCCTCTAGATAAATTCTCTGAACTGCTGTTTCCATCAGAAGCCATTTCTAAAAAGTCAGGCTAAACGCAGTATCTATCATCAGGCTATTTGAGAGACCAACTTTCTCAGCTTAGAAGCAAAGCTACAAGTGGTGACTCTAGATCCAAAGTGGCTCATTGAGGGCTGCTTTAGGACTTCCATGTCGTCTCTCTACACAAGGTATCTGTACATAAGATAATCACAAATGCGTAATAATGTACCTTGAACAGTTTTCTTCAGCTTATTCTGATCTATCAAAAGTGCTGCCAATTTTGCAGTAACTAACATGTATTTGAGTGTTTTCTCATTAAACCAGAATATTTTTTACTGTGCTAACACATTTCCATTCTTTTACTCTTTTTCATAGTGAATGATCTTTTTAAAATGAATAAAAACATTTTTGACTTTGCCACCTTCAGAAAGAATGATTTTGCTTTCATAAGGCAGAATAAAAACATTTGTTCTACATTACAAAGTGAACTAAAGAATGCAAGTATTGATATTTGACTTGTCTGTAACTGAAAGTCAATAGACAACTTCAAAACTTGCTCTAACTACACTTATGAAGACTAAACCGAGTGTTTCCATTGCATAGGAGAAGCTATTTCTGGCTGTTATTTTTTTCCTCAACTTCATTTCTTCGAAGTCAAACAGGCATAAAATAACAGTTGAGTTTATCCAAGCACATGTAAACGACTAACTCTGAATTCTGGCATACTTTGTAATCTTGAGTCTGTCCCTGTTCCATAATTTCACACATGATGTAAATTGCATATAACATCAGTCATATGACAGTCATCCCTAAGGACTCTAATAACATGTAAGACAAAATATCTTACAGACAAGAGTTCACAAAGTGCCATGGAAAAATTTCTATTTGATTTTAACAAAAACATGATAAAATCCCAATTGCAAATTTACAGCTGGTTAAGGTCTTCTTATTTTTACACAATGAATTTCATCACTTAGGTTTGCTGATACATCACTCTTCCTCAAAAATGAGCCATCAGAAAAAATTTGCCTCTCTCTTCAAGGGGATAGATTTTTGTAAAAGTTCACAGCCCCTTGCTCTGTCCGTCATTATGATCAGTTAAAAGATATAGGGAAGGGAATTGCAGAGATTGTTGAGACTGCAAAAACAGTTAAGGGAATTAAAAAACCTAGTCTTTTCAAGACACTAGTTTTCCAGAACCATAGAGCAGGTAGGGTTAATGCTGAAAATAAAGCCACCATGGGCACAGGTCTTATCTACTTTGTAATTTATAATACTCCTGGACTTTCAATTTCTAATCTCTACCTTGAGAGAGATAGGGACTTTCTGCAATTTGTGTGTGCCTTCCTTTGGAAAGCTTATTTCAGCTGCTACTGAAAAACCCACTGAAGCATAAATCTTATCCTTTTAGTCAGAACCAAGCAGCATTGTCCCCATTGATTTATCTTCTGTTTGTTTCCTCCAGCAGTCTCCTCTGATTTACTTCCCTGCCTTTAGGATAATATCAGAAAAGTAAATTGGCATGAACATTAACAAAATTATACTTGACTGTCTTGCTCCTCACTCCACTTAAGTGTCCACAGAAATCCTTTTTGAGGGACTCAGCACCAGGAGTCATCTTGCTCCAGTTTCACCATTACTTTGTCTGTCTACCTTGTCACAGTGTGTGTATTTTTTCCTCATAAATTAGACAGACTTCAGCTCCCTATGACTAGTCCATGCTGGACACAGTTTTTCAGCTTAGAGTCCTGTCTAGGAATATAGCTGATAAGCAATATATTTGCACACCACCAAATTTTAAGAAGAAGTGTGTAATGCAATGTTATCAGTGGTAATTTGTATTTACATTTTATAAGACAAGCTAAAGGGAACACTCAGGAACATCATGAAAATTGCAAAGAAAGAAAACATGCTCTTCACTTATAAAAAGATTAAAGAAAGCAGTTAAGGGTTATACCTTTCTCTCTGCCCCAAAGAGGCTGTTGATCTAAATGGAATAATCTTTTCTATTATTACTCTACTATTGTTTTATTATATTGAGCGATATTTTAGCCTGTTATGGAATGTCAGTTAT
The DNA here is from genome assembly GCA_013397975.1 of Machaerirhynchus nigripectus. Classification (NCBI taxonomy): domain Eukaryota; kingdom Metazoa; phylum Chordata; class Aves; order Passeriformes; family Dicruridae; genus Machaerirhynchus; species Machaerirhynchus nigripectus. The sequence goes on from VZRQ01008598.1 coordinate 1,439,389, forward strand.
TATACCACAGATCTTTCATATTCTAATGAATTTCATTCTGTCTTGGGAATTGTGTTCTAAAAATTGACATTCTCCTTTTCTCTCTTTCTTTTTTTTTT
>VZRQ01008598.1:1439502-1524696 GCA_013397975.1 Machaerirhynchus nigripectus
TTTTAATTTATTCTGAAATTACAATGCAAAAGAGTCTTTTTTAGGAGTTTACCCATGAGACATATAAATGCACCTGTCTCTTCTAGTGAATACCTAATTCATCAGGAGAGATTTTTGTTTCAAAAAAATGGTTTATATTGAGGAAAATAAGTGATTTATACTCAATTGTCTTATGTCTTTCATTGTCTCTCTTGTACTTTTTCCTACAACTGCAGTACAATCCTGAAGGTAAATTTGAGAAATCCGTAAAAGTAAACTTGGCAGTCATTTCTAAATTCTGGCGTCTGTAAAGGAACTTGTGGAAGAAAACTAGAATGGAACCAGAGCTGGTGGAGCTGATAGATGCAGTACAGTGCCCTGGCAAAGTAATGTGAAAGCTTAGATGCTTCATAGGTTTGGCAAGAAGAATTAGCTTTGTAGATAATTAATGGAAATATATTTAACACATCTTCTAAAGTCACTGTTTAGTTTTCTCTTCCCTTCTCTATGGTTAACACTTTGCAGTACTTGCAACAGGCAACCATCAAAGCAAGACAAAAGCTTAGAAGAGGCTAATGCTAGGAGTCCTCAGCCCGGTTAATATGCTTCAGTGGTCCTGATTTCCTTAAAATAACTTTATATAGTGCTTTGGAACTTATTTCTTATGCAGATATAGTTAGCAGAGAATTAGAGAAGATACATAATAACAGTTGTGGCTTTGCCCAGGACTCCATAGGCCTAATTGTGCTTGCACCTGTCCTGATAAAGATGGATGTGTTGAGGCTAAATCAGACGAAATACCAACACCCAAGTAATTGGTTGTAGTGGTTTTGGTTCACATCAGTTACTTACTTATTTTTCTTCTGTGAGATAAGGATTAGGAGAAAGCAAAGCAGGCTCAAAACTTTAAAGAATATAAAGAAAGCTTTATTAACAGAACTAAAAGAAAAAATAGTAAGAGTCAGAATAAACCTTCAGAACACTTCTCCCCCCACCTCTTCTTTCTTCTCCCACTGACCATGTAAACAGATAAAACTTGGGATTTTTCAGTCAGTTTACCACCTCTATAATAGTCTTTCTTCAGTTCACTTAGGGAGAGGAGTCTCTTTTGCCATGCCATGGGGACATCTCCACAAGAAACAGTTCTCTCATGGCTTCAATGTCACAGCGACTCAGCCACCCGGGAAATGGTTCTCTGCTGGCATGTGAAAGTCCCTTCCCTCAACTTACAGCTTTCCCCACAGCTGTTTTCAAGGGTTCAGTCTTAGCCAATGGGGTGCTATTTTAAGGATGAGCTGTTTAAAACCAAATGTTCTCTTCATCTATCTCTGGGATCCTCTTCATCTCTGAGAACAGAGGTCTTCTTCTTCCCTGGGGGTAAGGGTCTTCATCACTATTTCTCTCTCTCTCTCTCTCTCTCTCTCTCTCTCTCTCTCTCTCTGTTCAGGCTTCTCATTAGATCACAGCGACTTCAACATTTGCTTGTTTCAGCACAGGTACCTTTGCTCATGGTTGCGGTTTGAACACTCCACGCCCCCATGCTTTTCGTGAAATTACAAGGGGTTCTCTGATGTATCATAGTCCACCACCACAGGCTAACAAAAGAATTTCAGCTTCTAGGTTTCAAGCATCTCCTCTTTCTCCTCTCTCTGGGCTTCAGCTCTTTCTTCTTCACTGATTTTGGTGTCTCTATAGTATTTTCTTCATGTGCCTTCACCTTTCCCTTTCCTTTGACTTGGGAGAGGATTGATGTCTGCAGGTTTCATCTGTTCTAGGGAATCTTATGGCGCTGAAAGAGCTAACCTCACCCGGGCCTTGCAACTGGAATTTGTCTCTCTCTGTTGGTCCTGTGATCTCTGCCAGGAGGTGGCCAGAGCTCACTTTGGTGCAGAATTTCATTTTTCGGCAGTCACACTGGGGGCGCTGCTCTGTCCAAAAGCTGGAAACGAGAGAGCTTTCCCAGGGTTTGTTGGTACTTAAGTGTGGTTCACAGAGGTGTGTTCAGCTTCCTTAAGTGGCTTAACAGAATTGTCAATATTCAAATTAGCCAGCTGATTGGTTTTGTCGGGTCTAGAGGAAGTTAGAGTGGCCCCTTACAAAAAAATCCCTTCTGTTCCTGGTGGATTTCTCCTTAATGTAAAACCAAGCTATGCTAAACCACAACATTGGTTATATATTCTCTTTCTTCAGAACTGAAAAAAAAACCAATTTACTTGCTTTCATTGAAATCTTTTTCTTTAAAGTTATTACTTTGGGGTTTTTGGTTAATATGTGCACTACTTGCTCTCTACTAAAGAAAAAAGATCACAACAGAAAAATTATAACAGAGAAGGTCAAAAGGAGTGCTGATAAGGGTTATCCTCAGTGAGAACAGTTTTTACTGGAATACAGCAGTTTGACAAACCCTCATCTTTTCATGTAAATGTGTCATTTTAAACAAACCCTCACTGCAAACTCTATGTAGCTAAAGGGCAAAAGTTGAGGAGAAGAATAAAAAACAGTTTCACAAACATACTATCAGGAAAATGTTAAGGAAATGTCCTGAAGGTGTTGAAGAATTATATGCAAATCTCCCACTGTTTTGGATCGATGAGGAGTAGTTAATCCTTCTCAGTTTCTCCTTTTGAAGCTGTTTTTCATTATTTATTGCTTCCAATAAAGAAACTAAAGCTGTAACCTGTGCACTAGGGCACTCAGTGGGGAAGAGAATTGTCAGGCCTGAGTGAGTCAGAAGTGGGAACTGACCCATGATCTCCTATGGATTGGGAGAATATTTTATCCACAATGTCATGGTGGGTTATCTTTTGGTGGTTTTGTTTTCCTTCTTATTTTCCCTGATGAAGAATCATGGAAATATCCTGGCTTTAATCCAGTGAAGAATAAACAAATTTTTTTTAAACTTTTTTTTCTGAACTATAGATCTTGTTTTCTAGATTTCTAAAATCAAAAGGAGATACGATCTGAAAATGCAGCAGAGAGCAGACAAAAATCTTGTACTAAAGATGGGTCAAAGCAAAGATAAAGAAGCTGAAGAATAGATTGTGTCTTTGGCAGGAAAAACATTTTTCGCTATTTCGAGCCATCTTCTGTTAATATTTGGACACTTCCAAGCAGTCAGGCTCCTGCTTATTTACACTGGAAAGTACTAAACATTTTCTAATATCCAAATATCTCAATTTGGGGGAGGGGCTGATATACCATAGGGTTTTACTGTCATTCAGAGGGATGTTGACAGGCTTCAGAAATCGGCTGATAGGAACCTCATGAACTTCAAGCAGGAGAACTGGAAACATCTAAGCAGGAAGCATTCCACACACCAGTATATGCTGGACTAAAAGCAGCTTTGGCAAGGAGGGCCTTGAGGTCCTGATGGACAATAAGCTAAATGTGAGGTTTCAATGCACTCCTGTAGCAACTCAAGACCTCCAGTATTCTGGACTGCACTAGGAAGAGTGTTGCCAGCAGGTCAAGGGAGGTAATCCTTCCCTTCTATTCAGCCCTGGTGAGACTTCACTGGCAGTGCTGTGTCCAGTTCTGAGCTCCCCAGAACAAGAGAGACATGGGCATCTTGGAGACAGTTCAATGAAGGTCCATAAAGATGGAAAGACAAGAATCCATTTTCTATGAGAAAAGTCTGAGAGAGCTGGGACTGTTTAGCCTGGGGAAGAATAGGCTTGGGGTGATCTTTTCACTGTTTATAAATATCTGAAGGAAGACAATGAATGAGATTTTCTCAGTGACACCCAGTGACAGTAAAAGAGGCAGTGAATACAAATTAATACACATGAACTTTCATCTGAGCACACTAGAGAACCCTTTTTTACCGTGGAAGTGCTCAGTCACTGGCACAGTTTGCCCAGAGAGATTTTGGAGTCTCCATCCTTGGAGATATGTGGCCCAGCTTGAGCAATAGTAGTAGACCAGATGAGCTCCAGATGTCACTTGCAACCCCAACAATTTTGTGATTCTTAGGTTGTCATTTCCGAGAGCTTTCTTCACTAAATTCTGCTTGAGAATTCTGAGACAGACACAAAAATATTTGTCCCTAGTACTAAGACTACGCTTCTCAAGCAGGACCCATATCCAATACAGTGCATATCCAAACTGTACACCAGACAAAAGTAACCACATTTAAATTATTAACTGCTGTGGTTTCATTGTGACCTACTGCAAGATAAGTATTGAGTATGAAAGGGTTGACCTGAGAACTAGGTCCAGTCTGCATTTCAGGAATTCAAGAAGTAACGGTTGAAGCTGTCTTTTCGTGAAGTCAGTTTTGTTTAAATGTTTCAGAATTTACTAAGGAGCATTTTGTTCTTTTTAAGCTGTGAAAGCTCCTGCCAATCTCCTTTTGCTTAATGGCCCTGCAAATTTTCCTGAAAGATGCTAGAAGAATATATGGTTATGCAGATACCCAAGAACCTTCTTTTAATATTTTTGAAAAACTTCCAACACATGATTCCAAGGTATCAAACCAGTTTTGTTTCACTAAAAACATCTTTTATTCTTGATTTCCCAGTGACAATTCTTTTCAAAAAGACACCAGACAAGGTTTTCTCCTTGAATGGTTATGAAACATTTTCTTTTTCACTCATTTAAATGGGTCCCACCACTCACCAGGAAAATATTTAATTCATCTGGAATGCTCTCAGTGCAGAAACTGTGACCTGGGAAACAGGCAGACCCTGCAGATACAGCCCGTGTGTGTCGTACAGCCATATTGGACCACAGAAAACCTGGTTTTACTCATGGTAGAACTAAGTTTTCACTTCTCTCATATGCATACGGATTATGTAATTATTATATGCAGAATTGTAAGGTCCTTTTTCCTTAGGATGCTGTACATTGGAATGACAGTGTTGACTGAGGGGTCATATTGAGTGGATAGCCATGCCTAGGGTGCAGCATGCCAAATGTAGGCGTCTCTGTGACTCTTACTCTAACCCCACCTTGTCCACAATAAGAAAAATAAATGACTCAACTTTTATGCTGAGTTTGAGAAACAGAGAAATAGAATTAGCACACATTTTCAGTTAGGGAGCTAATGTGGGGAGAGAGAGCAAAAATCTCTTAAGCTAGAGGGTAAAATTTACTCAATTACTTGCTTAGGATCAAAAAGGAATGCCGTAACAAAAGGACGCGGATTCCAATTTCCAGTAATAATTTAGAAGAATGTATACCATAAAAATCTTTATCTTTGCACTGTTGAAATTTTTTTACCAATATTCCAAAAACATTCAAATAGACAAATATCTTGTGGAAATAATGTGATCGGTATCAGCAACCAGAAGAAATTATTGATGCTAAAAACTGTTGGAAAACTTCAACCATTCCTATTTCTACTAGTAGCGTGTCTGCAGACAGTAGAGTTCTGGTGACATATAGAAAGGTTCAGATGTGCAGTCTTAATATATGCTCTTATTTAAGGACTCCATACTCTCTGAGATTGCTGAAAATGAGACATGACATAGAAATCAAATAAATAAAATTTTTAAAAAGTGGTACTGTCTGCCTGCTCCACGTCTGACTTTGAAGATAGATCTAACATGAAGGGTAACATAAGCTCTCTAGATGAACTGTCTGAAAAGAGCCCTCAGAACAGAAGATAATATTCCAAAAATCGTGTTAAGTCTCTTGAAGACTAAATAATTAATCCATCTGACTCACTTCGTGATAGTCCTGCCATCCTCTGTAGGCAAGCCAGCATCTTGTGGCCCAAGATATGAACGCTGGGCAACTGATTGTAGGAAACAATTAAATGTTAGTTTAATGTTTGAAATATATTATTTTTATTCTTTCTTCCTTTATTATTTGGGGTTTTTTTTTAACACGCTGCTAATCATTTTGAGGAATTGTTCCTTATAGGACCTTTGTATTTTGATAGACCTACAGAAATTAAAAATATTTTAAATCTAATGTACTTTATTAATCATCAGTGCCGGGACCATCTCTCCTGTTGTCGTAGTCTGGATCACTTACTGAGGTGACTGGCAGAGGCTCTCCAGTGACTGTGCTCACCCAGTGACCATAATTATCCAGTACTGGAGGCTACCAAGACTTTTCCTTAGTGACACATTGTTCGGCACAAAACATTCAATACTTTCTGTATTTAAAAATGTAGTGTTTCAATATTCAATACAAATATCTGACATTCACAGCCAGTCTAATAGATAAATTATACATATTTGTATATGTTATAGTCCATATAGCACTTACATCTGAAAATGCATATTTAGAACATATTAAGCTTCACAGGTAGGATAAGTAGAATAAATAAGGGCCCTTTTTTCCTTTGTGCATGATACCAAAGTACTTAGACCCAGGAATAATTGCTCCAGATGAGTATAGGAGCTGGGGGGCAGAAGGGAAGGAGATCTAGGATTGGGAAGAGGTCACCTGTGGAAAAACTTGGACAACACATCGGTGCATTCATTTATCCCTGTGCTCCATGGATACAAATTGTCATCATGGTTTGCCTGATGCATTAATGAGCACGTTCAGGGATTTTGGGGATGCTCAGGCATGTTTGCATTTGTATTTCTGAGGCAGGTGTCACTAGATGGCACTGTCTCAAGGGCTCTCCCAGCGTGTTGTGGGCGAGCAGCAGGCAATCGCTCTGCGTGTTTGGTGGTGGTAGTGGGTGGGTGGCAAAGCAAGGGCTCAAAAGGCAAGGGAGCTGGTTTTCTTACACTTGCTAATACAGCAGGATTATTTATGGAGGCAGAGCCACCGCCTGAAGCCAGGAGCTGCTGTCAGCTGAGCACATGGAATACCAGCTTGGCTGTGACTTGGCCATGCCCACCTCTGTTCCGAGGGTGGCAAATAATCTGGATAAATGTATGACACTTTTACACATGTGATTTGAGGAGTTACACTGGGAGAGTGCTACTTTTTTCCCCTCTAAAGAGAAGCTGATTCACATGCCCTGGAAATTAGATGACGCTTAGCAGAGGGACAACAGTATTTTAGTACATGTGTGTCATGTAGAGGAGATAATTATGTGATTAATTGCACAGCCATATGAGAAACCAATCTGTGCACTAAAATCTATCCTGTAATCCGTCACAAACAAAACTTATTTTGACCATTCAAAGAGATAGCTTAAAATATTCCTCTTGGTATGTTATGGTAGGGTTTTTTCCTTCAAATATTAATTCTCTGCCAGTCTCCCTTCCATAACAATTTTATTTTCTTTTATAAAATCATCTGTCATGGAGTAAGTCAGGATTCAATACCAGTTTGATATTTTGTAAATTTTTATATTAGCAAAAAGACCTTTTTACCTCTGAATCTGAGTTTTTAGGATGGGATACAGAGCTCCCACTTTTAGCCCCCTTTGAAGTGACACATTACATTCTATAAAGCATTTTCATGTCATTTGTTGAGATATTTGTATTTTTTTCTGGACTCAGAATATACCTGTGATATGTCGTATAGTCAACTGGTATAAAGATTGGTGTAAAGCTCTTGTAATATTTTTTAAAATATCTTTTTTTGTTCTTAACAATTCCAGAATAAATTTACTGATAGAGAATGGTTCTAGGGCTTTTTTATTAGAGATTTTTTATGTCTGTATGATCACTATTGCAAAGCTGGATAGGCTTTGATCTTCATAATTAAAAAAGTTGAAAAAACACCTTTCTGTATTTACCACACAGCGCAGCAGATGTAGTAAAATACACTGAGTTTATACACACTCTTTGGAGGTTTGTTATGTAGATTTCTTACATCTTTACAGTTTCTGGCTTCAGGATATTTATTATTAAAACAGATTCCTTAGAAGTCTGTGCTTTAGCATTATCATTCTGAATTCTTGCTTGTCAGTCTGGGGCTACAGCTCTGACAGAGACAAGAAGCTAAATCTTTGCTTTAGAAAAGGACTATTCAAATTTAGTGTAAAGTCCATTTTTTAGTAAATCTAAAATGTCACAGCATCTGGGAAATGGAAAAAGGCATATTGCCTGTGGTCTGGGACAGAGAAAATTATGAACACTGTAATTTCTGCAGTGTTTTGCCTTGTATTGTGTACATGCTGTGCTAGGAGACTTGCCTCTCAGGCAGATCACAGAAAGCTGCAAAGGTCAAATCCAGCTGAAATCCCTGCTAGTGCACCTGAGGTGTTTGCTGAAAACAGCAGGCAAGGACCAGGCTAATCAGGCAACAAACGGGCACCCTCTGAGAGCCTGCTGTTTCTCCCCATGTTTGGGAGAAGTCCAGTATTTGTTGATCCAGATCTGCTTGAGGATTTGTGCACAGCTTTAAAGAATTTACATTACCTCAAAATTACATCTTCTGCCAAGAAAAAGGGGATTTTTTTTTTCTGTAATCCCTAGTCATACAGAACTGGTGAAGTTTCAGCGCTTCTATAATTTCCTGAAGACTCAGTCAAACTCTCTTTACTTGACTCTCTAAGTAGTATTCTTTTGAGTCAATAAACGATAAGCAAAATTCAGGTTTTATGTTACAGATATTTTCAAGTGCCTGCAGCTACCAAAGGTAACCGCAGTGGGTTACTTCTGGTTTTCACTCTTAGTGCAATTTACCAGTCACTTATTTTCCTTTTTTTCACTCACTTTGGTATTTGCACACACATAAAAAATCCAGTACAAATACTCTTTCTCTTGAACAATAACATCAAAATGATTTTTACATTAGGAACATAGATCAAAGTTCCTGGTAACTGAAGGCTATCTCCATGACCAGAGACACAGAACAAAAGTGTTCATGAGTCTACAAGGGTAGCACTCAGGGCACCATACCTGCAAGAGAGAATATTTGGGCTCCCATCCCAACTTCACTTTAGAACTAACATAAAATGCATTGTAGGCTTAGATCATAGGGCCAGAGTCCTATGACTGGCCCTGCTACTGGTTAAACTGCAGGAATGTCATACAAATGCAAGGTAATTATAAAGTATGCTACCTACTTTCCCTACTACCCTTCTTGAAAGAAGCTGTATCACATAAAAGGTGGTTAGAGTGCTTTTCTGGGACCTGGGAATTACCAGCGCATGTTTCTTTACAGAAAGGATTAGCAAAGTCTGTGGAAGCTTAAAAGAAAAAAGCTCAAGTCATGAGTACATTGTATTTGTTACCTTACCTCTGTGTATATTATTGGTGAAACCATGTTGAGGATAATGAATTTGGTTCTGGAAAATATAGTGGAAGGAGGGTGTTGAACTGGTCTGTCTTTAAAGAAGAGCTAGAAAAAAATCAGCATGTTTCTTTTTAGTGAAAAACTTTAGGTGGTCAAACTCATTTTAAGATCAAGTTGTAACTTCATCTCTGTAAGAATCAGCCTGATGAATAATATTTTCATAGATGGATTTTTGGTCAATCCAGGGCTAGGGGTTAGGTTTAAAGTATAATAAAATCCAAAATTTGGAATTTGAAGCCAGACAAATTAAAAATAAAAATCATGTGAACATGATTCATTGAGTGGCTATCTGATCAACCAAACTGTTTGTTGAGGGCTACAGTGGATTCTTTATCCCTTTAAATCAAGTTCAAATACTTCAGTTATGGTGGATCTAGTCCAAATAGGAGATATTATGCAGTTCCTCATGGGAGGTGTGGAATGATGCTCACAACTTCCCATCAATCTCTGTGACCCAAAGCTGATCAAAACAAACCTGGAACACCCAACAGCAAGTTGCCATGTCAATTTCTTCCTGAGAAAAGGCCAACCCCCTTCATTCTTGAGAAGAGAGTTCCCAAAAGGTTAACCCCAGGAGGACATCTAAGCTCTGAAGGGCTCTTAACGCCCATATAATGCCCTCATAATGAAAAGTCCAATATGCACCACTCTTTCTGCTGTACTTGCATAAACTGCAGACAAGACCTATTCTGTCAGGCTGGAGCAAGGTGGGGTGCTGCTGACTAGGAGGGTAGGAAATGGAACCATAGCCACCTCCAGGTCTTCCCCTCTGCTGGTTTGGGTGATGAAAGAGAGGAGAAAGTGATAGTGAAGATCTGAAATGATGACTCAGAGACCCAACTAATAGTACAGATTCTGTGACTCTATCAGCCAATAATGAATTTGATATTGTTTGATTTTTTTGTTTGTTTGTTTGTTGTTTTGGGGCTTGCTTGTTTGTTTTTTTCCATAGCATCACAATGAATAAACTACCTTTTGGTGGCTTAAATTCAACTTATTTTTGATGTCTCTGGACAAACATTTGGACATTCCTAAGCCTGAGCAGGTTTTTTTACATTAGATCTATCAGGCATGGCCTAGAGGCATTCTTAGAGGCCAAAAATGTGACCAGATCAGCCAGCAGCTATAGTATCATTATGTTTATTCCTTTTGGCATTCCCCTATAATGCTAACTACATCCTACTGCTGAATGCTTCTGCTCCAGGGCCCAGTGTAATGAATAATTGCATTCCCAAACTATTACCTTCCGAGGCAAACTGGGCACAGATACATTGTATAGCACTAAAGCTGTCGTCTTGATTATTTTTGTGTGGTTTTTCAGTTCAAAGCAACTGATGTCATGCCAGAGATCTGTCCCAACCCACCAGAGAGTCTTAGGGCATGCTGCTGAGAAAATGCCAGGTGTCCTGGAGGTGGCATAGCCAAGCAGGATATTGATGGAAGGTTATGTTGGCTTGAGGGAGCCAAATGTGATATGATTTGGTCTGTGCTTTTTGGGAGCAGACTCTAATTAGGTGTCCCAAGGACTGTACCTGAGTTTTGTGAAATTAGGTTTATGTAGTATGAATAGTCAGGGTGCAGAAACAAAGTAGGAGCTGAGGCCTTTCCCCTAGGGAATATGTGGGAAATAGTTTTCAAGAGAGTGGGTCTTCCTTCACTGAAGCTCTTTCCTTTTGCGTTAATAACTGAAATATTAAATATTCATAAGATCCAGGACCTTAGCAAGATGGCTTCACACGTCCATTTTGACTTCTGTAAACACCAGCTTACACAACTGTTAATTTGTCTGTCCCCTCCACTTCCTCTTTTTTTTTTTTTTCATCAGTTCACTGATTCATGTCTGAAAATCCTCTAAATTTTGAGAGTCCAGTTTTGAATACTTAATATTTGACTGCTTGTGTCTCACTGGATATATTCTGTGATCCTAACAAGACCTTGTAACACTGGTGTCAGTAAACGGAAACATTTCAAAGGGAACCAGAAAAAAATAACCCATTATCTCTGCCTAGAAACCTAGTCTTGCTGAGTCCTTAGCCCATTGCAGCTATGACAACAATACCAGAGAAAATTATAATGTCTCCATCTACATAGCTTCATGGAGCTAGTCATTTTTGGTAACTGAGATCAAAGTTATTTCTTAAAGCCCATGATCTAATTTCTTCTACCAGGCTAGTTTCTGCTTTTAGTTTCTTTAGTTGGTGAAAAGTTGTCAAGAAAATGCCCAGGAAATGACACATGTGGCATTAGTTACAGTGAAGCAGATGTAATAATTCAAAGTTCTTCAGAAATAAATTTTTGGAGCAAATGAAGTACTGATCAGCAAACTCATTCACAGGTTCATTCTGTGAGTAAATCAAAAGGCACTTGGTAACCTGCTACTTAATGTGATTCTCAGACCTTTTACTTAACTGTTTTCTCACTCTGAAATTAATCAAGTCAATGAAATAAATCACAGAACACCATAGACTGCAACATACATATTACTTGTTAGATTAAGCTTTCCTGGCTATTACTATGTCTCAGCCTGGAATCAGGTACAGGAGAGGGAAATAGCATAAGAACAGGGAAAAAGCATCAATTTCCTAGTATATGATATATGTGTTTAAATAACATTTCTGCACAGGAACTTGGTTAGTTGCCATGTTTATTACGACTCATAAACAAATGTGGGAATACACACTCAGCAAGAGCTCAATGAGACCTAGAAGGAATTATTAATCTCTCTAAATTGCCTAATCTGAAAAAAAAAAAAAAAAAAAAGTAGAAGAATATTTATTAGGAACACTTTTCAGCCTTCTGTTTATGAAACCCTGACTTGGCTGGAATAATTCTAAAAAGTCTTAATAACTTGTTGTTAATCTGGCATGTTTACCTGGTAACACAGGTAGATGGAGACATGTGTGAATATCTTCCACAACTTTCGGTTTTCCCATTGGACATGTCTTAGATCTGATTCTTTTGTTGGTCTTCTCTGGGACTATCTCAAACTGAGGTTTGTCTTTCTTTAATTTAGGTACCCTAAAGTGAACATCTTACATGTTTATCAATGCTGAGAAAGTGGAAAGGTTTCTTTCAAAGTATAGGTAACACTGGGAATTTCAAAACAAAACCACCTGTATTTATCAAGATAATTTTTGTTTAATGGAGAGGTTTCAGGGAATCAAACACACAGATATAAATTGTATCGCTCTGCGTGTGGTGTATGTTTATACTAGGGTGGGGTGACTAACTGGGCAACAATCTCCTTCCTCCCCTGGAGGGAGGAGCCCAGTGCAGGTTTTGGATCATACAAGGTGGTCATATCTGTATCTAAACCTGCCATAATATTTTGCACAGTTGAAGTCACAAAACTTCTGTTACTGGTGTGGATTGTTTTTGCCCACTAAGCAGGGATTCTGCAGCTGCTTACCTGGGCTCTCTCTATGGTAAATGGAGAGTAACAGGCATGTCCAGAGTATTATTCTGTGTGTTTTAAATGTACACTTTGGTGTCCGCTAACTGTGGGAGGAGCCTAGATACCTAGTCTGTGCCTAGATCCTAGATGGCTTAAATCAGGTGAGATGAATCATTCCTGGTGGCTGCAGAAACAGATGAATCCATAACAGCAATAGGCATTTTGACCTTCTCTAGCAGTTTGACAGTCTTGGCACAGCATGAAGGGGAAGTCCCAAGTTAGATGCTCTCCTTAGAGGGGAGATCTTGTGTGGTAGCTCCAGGGCCTAGCTGGGTAGGTGACTAGATGGAAATCACACTTCCTTCCCTTTCACTAACCAAAAAAAGGTCAGCTTTGTTCTTTGCTTTGTGGAAGGGAAGAGTCTCACTCCACATCACTTTCAAATCCTGTCCAAGCAAGGAGAGCAGACTGTGGGTAGGCTGGAGGCACAATCATAGAGAGACTGAGGGTAAAACAGGCATATTTTAGAGGTGATGCTATTGTATTCTTCAGAGCAGTCAGCAACACAGTAAAACTCCACAGAGACTGGCTCCAGACTGGCCAACTCTGCAGTACAGGAGCACAGAGTACAGCGGTACTGTGGCCATGGAGGCAGATGCTGGCCAGCAGAGCGGCCTCCACTCCAAACCAGCGCTGCAGATAATCACTTGCACCTACTGCCAAAGTTGGGCGTGGACCAGTTTGGGATAGAAAGAGTTGAAGGCACTCCAGAAGGAGCTGGTCAGAGCAAGTCACATACCGAGCAAGTAGTGCTGCGTGGTGCTCAAATCCAAATAGTTTGGAAATAGAAGACCTCTAATGTCCATTCCAACCCAAGCCTTTCTATGATTCTATGGTTCTGTACAGCAGAGCTCCCTGTTGCAGAGTGCTTCCACAAGTGGAGAGCCAGCCAGAGGCTGCCCCTGCCAGCACGTGAGCTCTGACCAAATTGCCTTTCATAGCACTGACTTTCATGTAATATTATTGTATAACAGGCAGCACTAACTACTAAACACTGTGCTATAAGAGCTTCTCTATGAAACACAGCCAGTTCTTTTGGAGGTCTCATAAAGCAACAATTTCCCACATATTGCTTGATATTCATAATTACAGATGTTTCCAGGGGAAGCTATATCAATTAACTGGAGAATTTAAATGCCTATAAACAACCCTTTGCTTAATAAACTCAGACCTCTGAAATGGTCTGTGCTGTTATGTGGATGCCTGGACCTCTGCTAATGTCCCTACTGAACCACAGAATCACAGAATATCTCAGGCTGGAAGGGATCTATAAGCATCATCAAGCCCAGTGCAGGACTACCTGAAAGTAAATCATACGACTAAGGGTGTCATCCAGATGCTCCTTGAACTCCGACAGGTGTGGTGGCTTGACTGCTTCCCAGAGGAGCCTGTTCCAGTGACTGCCCTCTCAGCGAAAAAGTGAAATTTGAGTCTAAAGAAGGGCAGTGGAGCTGATGAATTCTCTAGGGTGTAAGTCCTATGAGGAGCAGCTGAGGGAGCTGGAGTTGTTTAGCCTGGAGAAGAGGAAGCTCAGGGGTGACCTTATCTCTATGACTACTTGAAAGGAGGGTGTAGCCAGGTGGGGGTCAGCCTCTACTCCCATGCAACCAGTGACAGGACAAGACTACACAGTCAGCTACTCCAGGGGACATTTAAGCATGGGCTGGATATTAGCAGGAATTTCGCCACAGAAAGAGTGATTAAACATTGGAATGGACTGCCCAGGGAGGTGGTGGAGTCACTGTGGAGAGACTGGATGTGGCCCTTAGTGCCATGGTCTAGTTGACCTGAGGTTGTTTGGTCACAGGTTGGAGTCGATGATCCCTGAGGTCTTTTCTAACCTAATTGATTTTGTGATTCTGTGAATGTACTAGTGAAGCTAGTGACACTAGCTGTGTCACATCTTATAACTCGCTCGTCTGTAAACTTGCTGTAATTTCTGACTACTGGGGACTATCCTGAACAAGATGTTCTCTCCCACCTAATATTCTCAGAACATATCACCCCTTCCTGCAGAGTATATGGATGAAGTGGCAGCTGAGCTTATGTCACTGATGCTAACAGTCATTTTATGTTTCTTTGTGGGAAATAAACTGTTTCTCATGAAGAAATGGCAGCTCCTAGGACTTCAGGATTTGGAAAAAAATTATGTGCTTTTTTCCTAGACAGTTGTTTCGCTACCTCTATATTACTGTACCTTTTCTGCATAGCTATGATATTTTCTGTATTTTCAGCTAAGGAATTTAGAATCATGTATATGTTTTAATGATCAGATTTTATGAACAAGTAGATGAAAGCATGCTAACATGAGCAAAGAAAATACGTGCTAACTTTGTTTGAAATAAACTGAAACCACTGTAAGATTCTTTCTTTGTATTCAGTAGCAAAAATCATTCAGTCCTGTTGTCTACTTGGTCTTTCTGCTGCCAGCAGTGGCAACAGCTCACTTTGATTGAAAGATCCAGCTGCCAGCCTAATAATGTAGCTTGGCTTGGAAACTGGAGCCTTTCTCCACCTTGCAACCGATGCCCAGCTGCTGAGATGATTTAGAGATTCAGTGCTGTATCCTCAGTGCAGATGCCTGCTCCATGTGATGCAGCTGCCCAGGCCTGAGGCTGGTAGCTGAAACATCCAGGGACCCCAACAGTGCTTACTTCTAAAAGAGTTTAGATTTATTCTCACAGTGATATTCCCCAGGAACATAAAACACAGCAAGGGCAGGTACTAACCAGTGACTTTCTCACAGTCTGTACAGTAACTCTTGACTAATAGTTAACCTGCTTTTGGTTTTTATCTCTCCAGCTGTACCAGCCTGAGGCAGTGTGAACATTCATGCCTGTGTCAAGGATGCAGCCACCTGCCCCAGTTCTTCCCTTCCACACATAAGCGAAAATGAGCCCATGAGTCCCTGGCTCCTCATGACACAGCTCTTCTCTGGATTCCTGATTCGATAACCTCCTACTGGCTGCACATAAGGTCATCCCAAGAAACTGAAAGTGTAAGCCCTCACTTGGAGATTGATTGGTAATTGCCTGTTTGCTCCTGGCACTGTTCTCTCACTTACTTTCCAGTCACTCACCCTTTGTGATCTTAGTAACTTTCTCCTCTGCTGTCCTCTCCTGTTTCCCCTCAGCTAATGTCAGTGTCTCTTCTTTCAGCTCCTCCTTTCTATAGCAGACTGTTTACATCCCAACCTGCAAATTTCCCACTTTCTCTTCCCAGCCTTTAAAAGAAGCCTCTGTTAATTGAACCAAAGGATTCTGTCACCATGAGCTACAATGAAAACACAAACCACCTCCCCTGAACAGTACCACGCAGTTAGAAGAATACTTTTGGTTGGGTTTTTTTTGTTGTTTTTTTCTTTTTTTTTTTCTTTTTTATTTCTTTCTTTTTTTTTTTTTTTAATTTTTACTGTCTAAAACCATAGGGGGTTTCAAAGGGACTTGGTAACCTGAAGCAGGAGGTCAGCCAAAAGTCTGTGTTATCCTGTCTACCCCTTTTTGACATCTTTTCCACAAGAATTAGATTAACTGTTATAGAAAGTTACTTCAGTTTAGTATTCCCAACCCTAGGCTCAGCAGAGCTATGGGGAGGCCACAGCAAGCTTCCAATGAGGCTCCTTCACTTGGTATTAAGACTATTTGTTCTTTGTGCTAATTTCTACCAAGGGCAAAATACAACCCAGAACCCTATCTAAATTCAAAATGTCTTTACAGATATGGTGAAAGAAGGCACAGCAAGAAGCTTTGCATTTAAAATTTTATACCAGTCCTTGTTTCCAAAGTGCAGCAAACGTCTGCTGCACTTTGCTCAAATCTTTGACAACAACATCCCTCCCTTTCTCCTTAGATGACTATGGGCAGTGCTAATGTGGTTTGGGGCCTGCCAAAGACTAACCTTTTGCTTCAGTTTTGCCCATGGGTTAGTTAGAAGGAAGGCTGGTTCCCTACTCCAGCTAATTAACTCAGGGATAGTCATCAGAGCTCTCTTCCACAATGCCCCGCAGCAGGAGAGCAAAGACAAGTCTTGTAGATCCTTGGGAATGAGAACAGCGACTGCATTAGCAGTGGATGTAAAGTCACATCCTCTACTTTGTATTACATCCCACACTGCTACAGCTGTTTCTCCTTGCTAGGAAAAAAAGAGAGATATTTAAATAAATAAATAATTAAGGCACGTGCTTCTTACAACTACTTATAGTTTACAGCTCTGTTTCCTCTTCTACTAAGGTAAGGGTTGTCGCACAGGCATTATGTAAGCTATTTCTTTTAGTACCTCATCACTCTTGTCTAGTCTTAAACATGTACTGTTTCTTTGCCACAAAAGGACTATAATTTAAAATTAAAACAGGTATTTTATTGATGTGTCCTGTTCAGTGTGGAGTAGTTCAAAAGTGAAAACTAGGAGAGATTTGATTGGAGAAAATATGGCTGAAGAGACCGAAAGCTACCCTGGCCCAGGTCATGGCCCTCAGGCACATTTGATTACACCAAAATAATTCCTGGAAATGTTTGTTCAACCTATTTGTTAAGAACACTGGAGATTGCAGTAGTACAACCTCCCCAGGCAGTGTACATCAGCACTTCATCATCCCTCTGATTAGAAACTCCTCTTTCAAGGTCAGAACTACATTTCCCTTTGCTGCAATTACTCCCTTTATTTTCAGTGCACACAGGGAATAATTTACAACTGCTCTTTCTACGAAAACTACTTGAAGAACATTATTATGCTTTTTGATCTTTTCCAGACCAAACAATTTCTTCCAATCTTTCCTCCTCACAAGCCCTGTCTCTTAATCCACCAATCTTTTTTTTTTCTTCTCACTCCATTTCTTTCTCCATCTCTTCCATTCTGAATCTGAATCATTCTCAGAAAAAACTCAGCTCAGCAAAGGTGTAATTCAGGCCTAGATTTAAGTCTAAGATCAGTCACGTTGATTTATTTTTCTGTAAAGTATGTCTTCACAACTGAGGAGGGTGTCTTCACTCCTCATAGTCTATGGAAATCCAGTTAATACAGTCAGTGGAGTTTAGAGATTTATTCAGATTATCCTGAAGTAGGCTGATTCAGTCAGATAAACAGCTCTGAAGACTCCACTGGGCACAGTGCCCTTGATTAGACATGGAGAAGTAGTGTTTTTTGAGATGCCTTTGAATAGCCTGCCCAGCATCCAGCTATTGATCCAGAAGGACACAGTCTCCTACAGCCTCCATGTTGCACCACCAGCCCCACATCTAAGATGCTCTATGACATCTCAACGTGTAGAGGTGCCCCCAGCTGTTTATATTTAGGCAGCCATTCTAGCCCACAGCTGACATGTAGATTCCTACACTGCAAGATCAAGGTCAGGTACAAATTCAGAGCCTTACTGTCTGACTTTTCTTACAAATGGAAGGAGTTAGACACAACAACAGGAGCTGTGCACAGAGTTTGTGATGATAAATACTATACATCCCATGATAAAAGGATGGTCATAACTTTCTCATCTATGGAAAAAAATTGTAATGTCCACAAGTTTTAGGTTCGTTGTTCTGGGTTTTTTTCATTCTTGGTATTATATCCCAATGCTGACATTCTGGGACAACCTGTGCTGGAAGCAGAAAGGGATTCCAGAATAAAGAATTATTATTATTCCTCTAAACTGAGGATGAGAAGATGTTTGCTGGTGAAAACAAATGTGGTATTAGCTGATTTCTCCATCTTTTGGCTTACAAGATGTTGGCTGTTGTGACAGCTAAACCACCCTCCTCTTCCTGCTGCACAAATACATACATGAATTAAATGATTGCTTGCAGCTTCTGTGTTTACACTTTCAAAATTTCATGTCTAAAAATGGATGGTCTTTCAAAGTTCCCTTTAATCTGGAAAAATTATTTTCTCCAGGGAGGGAAAGCAGCATCAAGAGGATCATTTGAGCTAGTGGTGCATACGACATAATGAATGAATGAAAGCTACTGCTCAATTAAAAATAATTTTCATAGAATCATAGAATGGTTTGGGTTGGAAGAAACTTTAAAGATCATCTCATTCAAACCCCCTGATGTGCGTAGGGACACCTTCCACTAGATCAGGTTGCTCAGGGCCCTGTCCAGCCCAGCCTTAAAACACTTCCAGGGATGAGACATCCACAACTTCCCTGAGTAACCTGTTCCAGTGCTTCACACTGTCTAAGTAAGGAATTTTTCCTTAGTATCTAACGTAAACCTACTTTCTTTCAGTTTAAAACAATTGCCCCCTGTGATGTCACCATCTGCCCTTATGAAAAGTCCTTCTCCCACTTCTTTAAAAGCCCTCTTTAGGTTCTGGAAGGCTGCAGTGAGGTGTCCCCAGATCCTTCTCTTCTTCAGGCTGAACAGTCCCAGCTCCCTCAGCCTTTGTAGGACACATGCTTCATCCTCTGATCATCTTTGTGGCCTTTCCCTTGACCTGTTCTAACAGGTCCATGCCTTTGTTGTGCTGAGAGCCCCAGAACTGGATGCAGCACTCCAGGTGGGGTCTCATGAGAGCTGAGAAGAGGGGGGAAAATCAGCTCCCTTGGCCTTCTGGAGACTCCTCTTTTGGTGCAGCCCAGGATGTGGTTGGTCTTCTGCTCTGTGAGCCACACTCATGGCTCATGTCTTGCTTTTCATCCACGAGAATCAGCAAGTCCTTCCTGGCAGGGCTAGTCTCAATGCCGTACTCATATCTGGGAAAGCCCCAGCTCAAGTGCAGCACCTTGCACTTGGGCTTGTCGAACATCATGAGGTTCTCATGGCCCCTCTTCTCAATTTTATCTTTGTTGGAAGACCTCCACCTACCATTTTGGATCAGATCTCATGGGAAACAGTCTTCAAGATGAGTAAAGTAGGGAGGTTAGAGATGAAATTTGAAGGCATGAAAAGCTCTCAAGCTTAACAAAAACCTGTAGATCCCCTCTGAAACTGCTGTAGATACTGTGATATGTGGGAAGAGCATGCCAAGTGTAGGAGAGAACAAAGATGACTCAGTAAGCAATCTCTTGCTGGATCATCAGGGTGAAAATTCCTGCATTACTAATAAAGCATCAACCCTTCCACTTAGATTCAATTTCTTTGCCCTCCTCTGGATGTTGGCTGGAGGCAGTTCAGGTGGGATGAACTGTTTTCCAGGCAAGTGATGCTGTATTGCAGGACCAGATGCTTGCAGTCATCATAAAGTAGCTGGACAGTCCCTCACCAGTCTCACTTGGTGTCTCCTCTGCAGACTGTTGCAAGGGGTTTGTTTTCTAACTTTTCTCTCCTCCTGACCTGAGAAAAGTTAGTCTTATTTCTGCTCATCCTCCTGAACACTTGCAGTGTTTGCAGCTAACCAGCCAACTCGAGCCAGTATCATTTTCAGCTCACCTTAAACCACTTACTTCAAAACACAGCAAAACAAAAACATGCCAAGCTGTTCTGTCAATACTATGCTGCACTGACATTTTGCTGATGCTGAAAAACCAGACAAAAAGGGTAGGACACTGAATTGTGTGTAAACATCTGCTGAAATAAAAACGCTTTTTCCATCCCCTAGTAAGCCAATCAATAAGGTGCAGCTCCATGTTACAGGGTGTCCATGTGCAGTTTTGTGTCCTCGACTGTCTGTTTGACAAAATTTTCTTCCTGACACACTGTGCAATACTGTTGGTCAGTTCCAGGAAGAAACTGGATATGAAAATACCCAGTGAGACTGATTATTTTCCTAAGCATGTTCTCCAGAGGCACACTTAGCTACACTTTGAACAATGTTTCAGGTAAACTTCCTTTTTCATTTTGACAGATGAGTAACAGGTACTTAGTAGTGTAGTGGTTCATTTTGTAAGCTTTAGAACAAGGTTGTAGCCTTTCTACCGACACTTGTTTCTTGTACTCATAACTAAATTCAGTGCAATGAATGCAATACATTGCTAAACTGTGCTAGTAAACTTGAAATTTGTAAGTGAAGACTTTCTCCAATCCTTTTGCCCTTCTGTTCAGAAGTACATCAGCTATATGCTACAAAAGTGAAGGAAATGACAAAATTGGATGCTACCAGATTAAAAAGTCATGTTTCTGCTTTAATTTGGTTTTAAAATTAGTTTCTATTTTCCTTCTTTTTTCTGCCCACTCCTTCTCTCAAGATGCTCAAATGCCTATCCTCAGTGTGCTGGAATTCAGTATATAAAAATATTGAATCTACTCTTGTTTGCCTACATGTATATTGAAATCCAAGCCTTCTCTTGGAAATGAAGATATGCAGGAGGCTTTCAAATGTAGCATTTTCTGATGTTGATATTTTGTTGTTCTGATATTGCAGACATATATTAAAACAGTTTAGACAGTGTTTTACTAATTATTAGTTGAAGGCCACAGAGGAGATTCATGGCCATGCAACAGGTTTCCAGAAGCCTGAAGTAAGAGGCAGCATAAGCAGTCCCTGCCACAACCCTCTGCAAGGGATGGTATGGCTCCCCCTGAACCATCTTGTTTTTTAGAGGTCAACAGAGATGTCAGCAGCCTGGCCAAAAAAACCATCTCGTTTGGGTTAGAGCCTCGGGTACTTCAAAAACTAGTTGCTCAAGAAAATGGAGAAGATCTAGATTTAGCTAAACCAGCCTGTAAGACTTCAAAAATAAAGGGCTCATGTTTTTTAAGTGGAAAGTCAAGCACTGCTTTAATCTTAGTTTGTCTGAGGGTCAAAACTTATGTAAAGGCTTTCAGGGGTTTGCATTATGGAGTAACCATTTGAAATTGTTTAAGATTATAAAAGAAATATTTCATATGTTTCTGTTGAGAACAGGTTTTTCTCTTTCAAAGTGTACCAGATTTGGCTTGGATAGTCAAATTTCTTCTTAGAAGTTTGTACAGTGCTCTGTTTTGGATTTTTTATGAGAATAATGATGATAATATACTGATGTTAGTTGTTGCTGAGTGGTATATTTTCTTAAGGAAAGAGCTTTTCAGTTTCCCATGCTCTGCCAGTTGAGCAGGTGCACAAGAAGCTGTGAGGGAGCTCCACCAGAACATCAGACCAAATTGGCCAAAGGGATGTTCCATACCACAGAAAGTCATGCTTGGTGTATAAAATGCAGGGAGTTGCCTTGGAAGTGCCAATCACTGCTCCAGGATGGGGTGGGCATAGGTCAGCAAGTGGTGAGCAATTGTATTGTGCATCCCTTGTTTCTCTTGGGTTTTAGTTTTTTCTCTCGCTCTTTCCTTTATGTCATAATTATCATTAAAATTTTATTTACTTTTTCTTTTCAAGTATTAAACCATTCTCATCTCAACTCACAAGTTTTACTGTTTTTCTGAGTTTCTTTCCCCATCCTACTTGGGAAGGAAAGGGAGTGAGAAGCTTCTTTGCCAACTTAGGTGCCAGCTGGGGTTAAACCATAACTCAAAGTAATAATAGTAAGTCCCAGACAAAGAGAATAAAATGCAGTAAGTGATCTTCTACTCTTCCTTAGCAAGTACTTTGGGTTCCACTGGTGAAAAGCACCACAAAATTTTCCGTTGTGATAATTACTGTTATTAAAGTCGAATTCAATTTAGATGGGGACACAGTATTTGAAGCAAAACTCTGGCTAAATAAAAGTGTTATCCTCCAGGCTTTTTGTTATCTCAAGTCCAATTTCCAACCACATCTAAGCAAGATATCAACAGCTGAGGCTGTTAACTGTGGGAGCACGTTATTTTTGCTCAAGAACATTGCTTGTCATTTTGTGCAAAGAAAATAAAGTATTTACATTACTTCTAAGCTTTCCAATCACTATGTAATCTTGAAAAGGTTCCCAGCAGTCTTCTGCAAAGGAACCCAAATACCATAGAGTATCCTGACTTGGGAGGGACCCACAAGGTTCATCAAGTCCAATTCCTAGCTCTGCACAGGACCACTCCAAGTCCCACCATGTGTCTGACAGCATCGCTCAAACGTTTCTTGAACCCTGGCAGTCTTGGTGCCATGACCACGCACCAGGCTCTCTGGGGAGCCTGTTCCAGTGCATGATCAGCCATTCCCAAATTAGGAAGAAAACATAAAAGGTTTACGTTGTGTGTTTAGCAGAGAGTGAACTTCTCATACTGCCATCAAATTTTTCAAAATATACATAACTGATCTTATTTAAGTCATTAAAACTACTCCCTTAATTTCTGCTAATTCTCAAGTCCATCTTCTGCTATCCACAAATTCTCTTGTCTGTTGGCTGAAGTCTCACTTTTGTCATCACTAGAAAAAACATTAATTAAAAACTAATAAGATAATTTTCTTTGTGTGGGCAGACATCTGCTTCTAATTTAGCTTTCAAAAGCCTGACAGAGTCTCTATCAGCTTACAATGATGTGACAGTGCTCATTTTACTGTGCTTCACAGAAAGAATCTTTTCAAAAGTTTGGTACATTCAGATATATTGAAAATTACAGTTTTGTTAGTTCCCAATGTGATTGCCTCACAGCAATAGCCTATCATGTTTTGGACACCTTTGTGGAGAGGAAAAGCAAGCTATTCTTACAAGCTATTCTTACACAGTGCCATGAGCTGTGTACTTACTTTTGTATCAGGAAAGCATTCTAACGCCTTAATATTATCAAAACTCACGTGCTATAATCTGGTACACAAAGGTCATGTATATGCTAGCAGGAGAGTATATCTCAGCAGAAAGTAGGGGGAAAAGAATACAGGCAGTATGCTACGGTATAGACACATATTCTCTGGAAACTCAAAGAATTGTTTCTTATTCTCCAGATTGTATAGTTATTGTTAATATTTAAAGGGTAACTAAGTAAATAAAGGTTTTCAGAAGCAGAAAGTAACTGTCTGAGCAAGTAAATGAAATCTCGGCATCTAAGCAAAAAAAACAGATTTTTTTTGAGCTTGATTGAGGGGAGTTTTCAAGAACTGCAGTACATTCAAGCAGAGGAGATTTCTTCAGGCTGGATAAGCAGTCTTTCAGCTAAGCAACGCTGACATGTATATTGTGCCAACTTTGTAGTTAGAGAGAGTAATTCAACTTGCAGTGTCACAAGTCTGTTCATAAACAATACATTTATGGGAAAAAAAGAAAACCAATTTAACTAATATGGAAGTAAGTTGGAATCTGAAGGAGCTAAGGAACCAGCTTTATGATACACATTGCCTTAAAGACGGTGCAAACTATTTCCAAAGATTTATGCAAAATATATAATTACAGCATTCTTTAATGTACATTTCCCCTTCTTTCTTTACCGACAACCAAACAAGAAATTCTGCTTGGGTTTCTAAATGATTCTTCATCTTGTTCTGGGTAGCTGGGTTTTGCTACTGTAACAGCTGTGGACAAAACCATGGTAATTTTAATAATAAGGGAAAAAACCCCTAACCCTTGCATAAAGGATCAAAAGCAAAATGTAAAATATATTCAGTCTTTTCTAGGTCAATTCATATTCTGCTCTTATTTTAAAAATTAACATAATTTCAATAGTTGCAGTCAAGGGAATTCAATTTACATCACTGTTACATCAAATTTTTAGCCATTTATATTCTGATGCCCTTCAAAGATTGTATTTTCTGATAGTTTATTTTCATTAGTTGCTTGCTGATTCAAACAGCATCAGCAATTTTGTTACTACTTGAAACTGGAATATAGGAAAATGTTATATTTACATTAATTCTAAGCATTATTTTCCTTCAGAGGGGCATAAATCTTAAAGACGCCTATAAAAAGATTGGTTTTATTCTGACAAAAATAGGCTGAAGCAGTTGAGAGCTCATGCTCATAGAGAATCTAAAACTATTCTCATTTACACTTTAGAGTCTATAATATATTGCCAACTCTGAGTACTGCTGAGAAACAAGGACTGAGTACTTGACTGCATTTGTAATCATGCTGGGTCAACTAAAACAAATAAACAAGCCAATTTCACTATGAGAGTAATGGAGAAAACACGGGAGTAAATTAAACAACTTTTGCTCTTTTAGCACTTTAATGTAAAAATTAATACGTGACAGAAGAGTTTACACCTGTTCCAGTACCAATGGCAAAAATTTTAAATAAAGATGAATATAATTCAACCTACATGTCCAATAATGCAAGATGGAAAATAACATTTTACTGAATATGATGAATAGCTGATACATCAAATTAGCAGGGAAGGTCAAGCATTATACTGCATTGGTACTGTTCAGTCACAACCACTGCAGCGTATCCCACACAGTCTGCAATTACCAGGAAGCAGCAATGACCATGGATATGACCTGTCCATGCTGGGGGAGTTGGACTATACGATTTTTAATAACCCTTCCAACCCAAAGCCTTCTATGATTTTATGATTCTATATTTTCATTTTGATTGTTCTGTAACACCAGAATTGTATTGACTATAACAAGTTAATTTTTTTTTCTCTCAAAAGTTGGCAGTGCATAATTCTGTAGAACGCATTTAATATAGGAAGGGAGGAATACATATAAACATCTTATCAGACAAGACAGTGATTCCCTGCTTTTTAGCTTTGAACACCAGATGGTATTTAATATCTAGTAACTTTCCTGTAAGTCTGTAGGAAACTTTCAGCTATTTAATGCCGTTTTATTTGGAGCAAACCTTCACAAAATGGTGGGCATTTCCCCCTAGTTCTCTCATCCTTTGTTTGACTGTGAAATCTTGATTTGGTCACGCACCCAACTATTCCCTCTGGCTATTAAGTACTAAAGTACTCCAGCAAAACCTAGGAGAGATGGCACAATAGACCTGCCTACAAGACATTATTTCCATTAGGAGTAATGTTCTGCACTGCAGAAAAATGCACTAATAGCACTGTTTTACAATGTTAAAATGGGGTTACTGGTGCATGTCACCACTCAGCACAATTCATTATCTTATGATTAAGTATGTATCAAGATAAGCAGAGATTTACAGATACTTTTCTAAACAGCTGAAGAACTTCTGAAGAGTAATAAAGAAATACTTTCAGATAAAGGGCTTTGCTTCTCTTGCATTTTGTGATTTCTTTCTCAAATCCTACATACTCATTATATTCTTATTTTAAGGCTTGAATGACAATCAACGTTTTCTACAAGATAACAAGGGAGTAGAGAAAAATAACACTAAAGAAAAAGATATGTTAACATTTCATCCAAGGGAACATTACTCATTAACAGCTTCACAGAATTCAGAACTATTTTGACAGAAGTAATGTGTGCTCCCTCCTTTTTTCATGCATGAATTAAAATTGTAATTAGTGCATCTGTAGAAAAATCACCGCCTAATATACAAATGTCTGTCCATAGATAATTTTTCTCTCTCCCTTGCAGTTCACTTAATAGTCTCAATTCTTCCATGGTGTCAGGGAGACTACTGGAATTTCATTACAACATCATCTCATTTCATTGTTCAGGTCTGTGGCTATTAGATAACAAAGTACAACAGAAAATTTATTCTTGCAGCCACAGTGTAATTTGGAGAGTTCTGCTTTGTCTGAAAACATTGGAGACCTCTCCATTGCTTTGGGTTTTTTTACAAAGTGTATTGAGATTTATTACTGTAATGCAGGGTGCATCCATGGGAGCGGGAACACACTTTTATTGTTCCTGTGGATTGAATAAGAGGGACACCTACAAGTGAAGACACCAAAAGTGATGATGTGAACATTCAGCTGTGTATTTACAGATGTTGGTGTTTCTCACAAGACCATCATGTACCTCCATTCCCAAAGTGACCTTAACATTTCAATATCTTGTTTTTCAGAGAATCACCTTCCATAAAAGAAAATGACTGGAAACAAGGCAGTTAGCAGATGTTAAAAAAATTCAGACAGCCATAAGAGGTTCCCTGGCTAATTGGTATTTCCTACTGCTAGAAAAACTATAGAAAACAAGGCGATTTCATTCCATAATGAAGCAAATAATGTAGAGATGCAGCTGGCACTGGTTTACTTAAATGCTCAAGGCACACTTAATGGTGAATGGCTTCTTCATTCAAGGTATCTTTGTAAGATAACAACAAATTCTTAGGTGTTTCAACTTCTCAAAGAAATTATTGGATAAGGAAGAACTCCTACTCCTCTCCTTTTTCTATTTATTGTTTGCCCTTTCCTTTTTATTTTCCTTTTTTCCTTCTTTCTTCCTTTTTCTCTTTTTAATTTTTTTTTCCTTTTTCCTTTTAAGAGGCAAAACACTAATTAAAGCCCACTACATTTCTGTTTCTGTGACATCAACTACCTAGAGGTGTTTCTTGACCCCAATACTCTTAGCTGTGGCTCATTTTATCTTTCAGTCACCAGCAGATTAGTCTTCAGTATTCTGAATACAGGGAATAAAAATGCAAATTTGAATGCATAGAAATGGAGAACTCAATAAAACATACCAAATGTGCAAGGTTAAAATAAAGTTATTAACAGCAATCAAGGATTCATGAAACGCTAAAAATTTGCAATTGCAATGATGTTGGTATTCAAGATTATTGGACACTATTCTATTATATAACAATTTGAAATAAGACTGAAAAAGAAATAAAAAATTCTCAAGTGCATCTTTTAGTACCAAAGTACTGTATATATGTCAATCTGCAGTTCTATACAAGTATCAGTGCACTTTGCTCTATCTGGATGCTTCTTGAAAGTGCAAAGATTTATAACCATAACTCCTCTAGTACCTGAAGAAAGCTCACTTTGATTAAACAATGGAGAAATGAACCCCAAAACAATGAAGGCACAGATCCATATTGATATTTAGGGACTCTTCTCCCAACACACCTAGGACCTAAAAAGAAAAATTATGAGCCAAATGTATTTGTGTATTCAAATGTATTGTCTTCAGATCTTTCTGTGCCTGAATAAGAAATTGAACATAAGTTTCCTAAACCAAATACACGAATGAGTACAAGATTTGGCTTCTTTTTTACCTTTGTTTCCGCCACATGTGGGAGGGAATATTCACTTGCTCTTCATACCCAGAAAAAGAATAAATGCTCCCAAATATTTCAGGGTAGTTCAACGTCTTCTATGAACTAGTCATTATGATAACACTAAAAGAAAGATGAAGAGCAATGTCACAAGTTTATTCTGACCATGCCCACTTTTCTCCAATTAAAGGATGAGAAATATTATTAAAAAAAAAGAAGAAAATGAAAAGGCAAATTAGTGCCTGGAGGACACTTCAAAAGGAAAGAAATGATGAATGCTATTTAGAATTCCCTGCTTGATTTATCTGCAATATTCATAAGTGTGTGTTTATCCAAAAGCTTTGTCTCGGATCAGGCAATTAATTAAACTAGAGAA
Organism: Machaerirhynchus nigripectus; assembly: GCA_013397975.1. Taxonomy (NCBI): domain Eukaryota; kingdom Metazoa; phylum Chordata; class Aves; order Passeriformes; family Dicruridae; genus Machaerirhynchus; species Machaerirhynchus nigripectus. The sequence continues at coordinate 1,467,316 of VZRQ01008598.1, forward strand.
GATCTCAAGCAGGGAGAGATGAAAGTTGTTAATAGCGTGTAGCTGATAATCAAATTTGTCTCTGCTGTTTTTTGTCTGTTCATTCCTCTGTTTGCACTTCTATGGCATTAGGAAGATGTGATATCTGTGGCTGAGCAGTACAATACGTAATATGCAGACCCAGCTCTCCAGAACTGGAACAGGTACCACTTGTGCTAGTGTAAATGTTTCTCAGTTTCAGCAAAAGGATGATTGCACATAACCATATCGTCACTTATTTGCGCATAAGAGCACAAAGGCTTTTAGCCAGTCCGTTTTATTTGAGAGTAAATGATGTGATGTTTTCAACCCAAGGTCAAAGATGAAAAATAAGAAATGCCAAGACAGGACAAAAACAAGATCAGTACCAGTAAAAACCCTAAGAGTGAGGATGAGACTTGGTTTCAAACTGTCACAGAAAGTGGTGGAAAGCACAGACATCAAAACACAGCAGTAGGAAGGAACACGGTTCAAGTGTATCCTTTTAATTTTGGTGTGGATCTTTCAGAGCACACAAGCCCATCATACATTCACCTTGAGCCTATAAGACTGCAGTGGCTTTGCCAATAAAAGGAAGAAACTTAACCTTCCTCACAAAATTATATGATTTCTACAGCCCAGATCAAATGCTGCTTTGTTGTCCCAAGCGCCGCGACTGCGATCTAGTTTTGTGCTTTTTCAGACTGCACCAAATCAAAAGAGGCCATAAAGCCTCTTCTGGAAATACATATCCTACCCATCCAGGCAGGATTTGACTCCAAACTTTGATACCACAAGACTTTTTTTCCAGGATTTTGGTTCAGGCATGTACACAATGTTCTTAATCTTCATGTCAGGCAGTTTCAATCCAATAGGCCGCAAATTTTACCAAAACCAGACCTCTCTCTGAGTGACCCATAGGAATTCACTTGCCTTCTGTGGGAGCCAATATGTCTTGGCACTAAAACTTTCTTATACCTTTTGAATAATGCACCTGCATATCTCATGACACCTGTAATGGCTGGCTTTTCATGGAAACCCCAGTGCTTGAAAATCATTAAAACCCCCTTGATAAAATAATTTATACTGGTAATTCCAAGAAAGAAATGCAGCCGTGCATGTCTAGATACCTGGAAAAGCAGAGCAAGTGCTAACAATAAGTAGATACTCCCCTGTGTAGCTGCACTTGGCAGCTACATGAGGATGTGGTCTTAAAATTAGAGATGCATCACTAGATAAGATAAAAACATTTGAAATTCTGTGATACTGCTATAAATGGAAACCAGATATTGCTATTATTATTATTAAATTCATAGATCTTAAAAAAAATCCCCTTTCACACACAGCACCTTTAAAATCTGCCTTGAATGTACTGTATGTCGATGCATTTTTATTCCATTACAAAAATGCTGACTACTGCTTGAGGTTTTTTGCATTTGGAAATACGTTAAGTCTTTTCCTGTTTAACAATCTCAGAGATTTACTTTAGAAATGAAAACAAAGTAGTCCTTTTGACTGCAGGGGTCGCTCACATTCCCTGTACATTATATGGACAGAATAATTTCCCAAGTTTTGACTCATAAGACCACCAAGACATATCCAAAGTCTCCTTTAATACTGAACAGAAACTCTCAGTTATCTGCCAGCTGAAATAACAGAAACTTGAACAGTCCTCCTTTTGGCTGTGTTTTGTGGGACTTCCTGTCTTACAGACCTCTGTTTGAAAATTACATGTAGTACATAAGTAGTGAAATTAGCAATTTGTGGAGCTTGCAGGGACTTATGCATGAGCTCAGTTCTCCTAGTAGCTCTGGGGCATCAAAAACATTGACAGAATCAGCACGGTTTTGGACTTGAACATTTCATTTCAAGGGAAAGGGAAGAGGTTCATGGCATAGCTCTGTGACTAAGTCCCTTTCTAAGACCAGTACTTCAACTTAAAGACATTCCTTCAGCATCCTCATGGAAAAACAGTCTGGACTGAAGCACTTTCAATTGCACTACGTATGCAAAAGGAATAGGCACAACCTATTTGCCACTAAAATAAACAATTCCATTGTTGCTGGAGTAAGCACTGACCATTTACAATAATGAAATACTTACTGAACTATCTAGTGAAAAGGATATTCAGAGATACTCAGCTGGCTAGTTCTATAGACAGGTGATAATACAATATTTTTTTAATCCCTGTCAAAAGTAAATGCTTGGGTGTCAAAACAAACAGAAGTAAAATAAAAATTCCTAAATGGATAGAAGAGAGTAAAATCAGTGAAGCAAACAAAATTGTTTTCCCACAAAATATTTGTTGTGAATCAGTATAAATTATTGAAATGCCAGTCATAAAGCTAAGAGACTACATATTTTTGTACCTTTCTATGAGTCTGTCACTAAACAACACCTCAGTCAAGGACAAATTCAGTACTGAAAGAGGATTTCCCTTAACTTTTCCTCCAAGGAGCTCTTCAGCAGTACGTAGGAACTTGGTGCAGGACATCTTGTTTTTCAGGCAAGTAGAAGATCATCACAACTTTTTAAGTGAAAAACATCGCTCCACTCATTACCCTATAGGAGCCAGAACAGAAAAATCCACACATAAAGTATGACTAAGGTTAGGTAACTCTGTGTGGTTATCTACCTTTGAATTAGAGATCTGAGTTCCCATTGTAATCAATGGAGATCTAGAGTTTGATTGCCCATAAATAGGTAGCTAGGTCATTTGAGGTAGCCATTTGAGGTGCCAAGGCTATCCCACTTGGCCTCTGCCAGACATTTCAAGCAGGCATGAGGGTCCTGTACAAATTGCGTCCATAATATGCATGTGGAAATAAAAACTTCTCTTTGGAAAAATTAATCAAGTGCATCAGGATCTTAGACATCTCACTCACGTATGGACACCTAGAGCCTGGGACTTACCTGCCTTACAAGACACTTCAGTGCCTGCAATATGGAGCTCAGTCTCACCTTGGGGGAATGACCCCATTACCTAAATGTGGGCACCTGGCACCGTTTGTGAGGCTTATCCATAACATCTGTGCAGCACTGGTAGGTGGGACACAAGGCTTACAGGAGACCTGCAGTTTCCTGGGGATGCACACAGAGGTCAGACAAGATATCCTACTGGAGGATATCCCACAACAGCTGTTCACCTCATATGAACGTAATCCCTTTTCTGCATTGTCTGTAGTGTCTGAGCTACTTCTTGCTGCCTAGATGAAATACCTATAGTGGGTGGCTGAATAAAACTGTAAGGAACACATACACCTGTGTTTCCTAAATTAATGATGGTGGCTCCTGTCCTCCTCTGATAGTGATGCCAAGTAAATGCATCATCTGTATACCTGGCACAGTTTTAGTCCTGACTAAATTAAATTGATATCTTGGCCCTTCCCCCTATCCTTTCCACACTGAGAAAGCAAAGCAGCTAATTTACTGTAAAATTTCTCAATGCAGAAAAGCCACAGTTATGCTTGTACAAGATGTTTTTAATTGCTTTCTGCTGCCAGTAACAGGTACTGAAATCAAGTTTTGCAGCTCATGGGATTTAACTAAAATAATATTGTCTCTTATGTCAGTATGTGAAATAGCATAACATTTTCCATCAAAATTACATGTCATATGAAGATGTCCTACATTTGACCTTCCTGTGGGGGAGTGATAATCTAAATTTCACACCTGTTTGTCTGAAAGTAAAGGACAGTTCTAAGCTTTGCATATACACCTCTTCTGCACATGGCTGTCATGATAGCCATGAAACAGGTGTAATGAACTTGATTTGTTAAGGGATCAAGTAACTTCAGAGACAATTTGCAGTGTGAGCTTGCTCTGAGAGGCAAGGTATAGCATTAATTTCCTCTCTCACAACTGAGAGTTCCAGAATCACTATCCTCCAGCATTGAAAAATACGTATGAAAAGATAAAGGGTGAGAGAGCTTTCAGAGCCAAATGCACATTTAGGCATTGGTCCTAATGGCTGTGTGCATGCAAATTGTCTCTAGACACTAAGCAACAATGCCTTCGTATTTCAGCACAGCTTTCCTGTTCTCATCTTTCTCATCTGGAACATTCTGGTAGCTTGAGAAAAACAGTTGTGAGCTTCTGCTTGACCATGTGAGGTAAGACCAATATTTTTCACACATTTTCATCCTCCTTTATATAAGTCTTCCTTGGACTTGTATGTCATAGTAGTAATCAAAATCCTTAATCTTCTAGTCCCACATTGAAGATATTTAGAATAACCTTGTGACAGAACACATAGATGAGAAGGAAATTTTCTCCCCTTCCTTCTACCCATGTGGAGAGAAACTCATCTTTAGGCAGCCTAATCCTAAGAACTGATAGGGAATTATCCAACAGGATCAAGAGGATACATCCCATGTAGGTGATCGCTGATCACAGACACCCAGTATTCAGCATTACTTTATCTTTGGGATCTGTCCAGCAAAAATAACAGCAGTAAAACATAGGTAGTATGATTTCTCTGATAAATTCTCTTTCTGTCATGTGTTCTCCTAGTCATGAAATTGCAGCAGACAAATTATCATATTTTCACCCACGAAACCTGCAGGTTTTTTTGTTAAAAAAAGGAAATAGAATTGCAAGTAACAAGTACACGTTAGCTACACTCTGATATGATGGATGCTTACGAAATACATGCCTTTTCCTAACCCTAAGAACAATGGGATCCTTGAACCCAGAATCAGCCAAAATACTTTTATTCCCACCTCTAATCTTCTCAAGTAACAGAGACCTTTTTCCTCCCCTGGCATACAAAACAGTTCACTCCTCCCCAGTGCTGAATCATCTGTTGACATGAGTAACTCCTTTATACAGAAGGAATGGCATTTTTTTAAGCACTGGGATTATCTGTGAGTCTACCATACTAAGGTACACTGGAGAGAGAGAGATGCAAGCACGGCACTGCCTGGGCACTGTTCTGGGAGAGTGTTGGATGGAGACAGGCCCACTCCAGCCATCCCCACCCAGGCAGCTGGCAGCAGCTCACCTGCCCATCTAACCACTGACATCTCTTCCTGTACTCTCTTCTCCATGAAAGTCTTCTCACACACCCAAACACACTGCTGGGGTGCCACTTTGCAGCTAATGAGCTTGATGGCTGAGGTGGATTGAATCCCCACAGGAGGCCTTTGAAGTGCATCTCCCTGTCCCTTGAGCCGGCACTCAAACCTCTTCACCAGGCACTGAAAAATCAAAGAGTAAGTTCATAACACCACCCAGTAATACCCACCTTTCTCTCTGTAACCACTGGCTTTCACACAGTTCTTCTCACCTTGAATGTAGTCCAAAATAACTACCTGAGAGTGAAATGACTTACTTGCCAATTGCAAACCTCAGAAGCTGAGATTTAGAGTAGCTTCCTTCAGCAGGCCAGCTTTAAGAGGGATTATTGGCTCCACTGCCAGAGACAAAGAGACTAGAAAACTCCTGAGATTTTTGTGTTATGTATCAGGCCACTGATAGATTATTTTCTGCATGCTTTCATTTAACAGTGAAAGAGTTTTCTTATCTCTTCCCTATTCAAACACTCTATGAAAACACTTCAGTGGTAAAAAAAGAGACTGTTTCCCTATATCTTACATCTGTGTCACTGCTCTGCATTTCAGTCATCTAGAACAGGATAACAATTCATATTTTTAAAATCTTTCTGTGAAATGGAGAAACCAGCTGGAGAACATATACCCTTTAATCCTTAAAAGTAGAGCTCCTCACTGGATTTGAGAATCTGGTGATCAGCACCCATCCCTGACAAAAATAAGTCCAATACTTTTCTTTTTCCCATTCATTGCACTCTTGATAGAGTTTTATCAGTGCAGTACATGACTTTATCTTTACAATGTGCATGTTTGCATCACCTAATTCTTTCTTTTACTGGTTTGTAAGCCTACTGCCAAAGCGGCTGCACTAAATTATGCGATACAGTGAAAGTCATCTAAACCAACCCAAGGACCCCCTCTTCCCCTACATCTATGGTATTTCCAGTACTTTATGTGCAACTTTACCGAGTCTTTCCTTAACTCTACAACATGAATCTCTGCCTCATGTTGTCTTTTCCATTGGAACTAACTTTATACCACACATTTTCTCCAGCTGAGTATTTCCTGTGAGGAAGGGTGCCCCTGCAGATAAGTTAGCTAGTTTCTATCTCAGCTTTCTCCTTACAGTAAGGAAGGAAAAAAGTAGTAGCGGGTGGAAGAACGTTTTTGTAGCAGTATTTTTACTTTGCTTTGGATCTGCTGTAGCATCATCTAGAGAAGCAGTCAACATTTCCCCCAGTCTTAACATCTTTGCGAGCTGAAGATAAAAGTCACTTCACTATTTTAAGCATTTCAAGAACGGGGGAAAAAGTTGTACCAAGTGTAACAGAAGAATATATCTAGAACTGGCATGAAAGATTTCATTCAATCTCTCTAAGGTGGATGGCAAGAGTATATACAGAAACCATTATTTCAGTAAATTGGTTCATCTCACTATTCCACTGAACTGTATCTAGATCATTACAGCCCTGTCTCAACTGAAATCCTTGTAGCTCAATATGTTATACTAATAAGTGAGATTTTACACAGGAAACTATTTAGCAGGTTTTCAAGAAGAAGACAGGCTCTGTTTTGGCTGTGCTGTGACTACAGCCCTCAGTGGAGGGAAGATTGTGGGTTAAAGACAGCAGTGTACATCTTTTACTCACACCATCTCTTTTTGTCCAGGCATACACACAGAGCTGCTGCTGAAGGAGCGGAATTAACTCTTGGAACAGATGAGAACAGAACCATATTGCCCTGAGCTTACAACAGTCACAGTAGCTGCATTGTGTCTTGTGTAGCAAGCTTAGTACCCCGGCAATATCTTGTTATTTCCTTCATCTACTGCCACGTTTCATTGCTGAAGTCCGTGGCTGCTGGCAGTATTGGATCGCTAATGGGAACACTGAGTTCTGTCCTGCTCCTACAGTACTAATTCCCAGGCTCTCCATTTTGTATCCAAACTTTTTTTCCTGATTAATTAACTTCATTAATTCAGTACTTTTAATTGCTTGCTTCTAGTTTCCAAAAGTTATCAGAACTGATGGTGTTAAAGTCAGTTTTACCAAAAAAAAGGTTTGAAAAGACGCCACCTTTTTCAGGTGACAGCAATGAAGTCAATAACAGCATGCAAAGATAAACTCCATCAAGACTGAAAGTAATGACAAAGGATAAATAAAAGTAGCTTAGGGGAGGAGAAAAGCACCATAGAGTAAACTTACAAAATCAAGCCGACAGGAGGCATATGCACACAGGTTTGTGTAATACACTGTAAGACACTGTAAAGGGAGAGTGTTACTTATGAGCCCAAAGGTTCTCTCATAAAACTACCTAAGCCCCAAAAGCAGCAGGCCCTTTTATTTTGACAGCAGGGACAGGCTTTTGGAGAACATTAAGAATTAGAAAGAGATTAAAGAACTCCTACTTTTCCCATCAAGATACTCAACCTACCAGAGAAACATGGTATGGGATAGGAAAGTTCTGATTCTCTGATGCTCAGACAAAATATTTGTACCATTGCCAAACAGTAACTGATGGCTTCATAAAGAGCCACATCTATTTAAACAGTAAGATAAGGATTGTCCCAGTTTCCATCCTACTACTGAAATCATGTTGCAATTCCCAAGGCTGAAGTTTCTCACATAAATAATTAAAAACCTGCATTAAAAATGCTGTCTGCATTGTTTCACAGAAGAGAGTTATTGCTTTTCATGGTAGATTTGGGCTCTTGAAGATACTTCACCCTTGAGGAAAGCCAGGATTTTAATTTTTAAAATTAGAAGTTCCTTCCAAGCATGCTGTGTTTCCTTGTAAACATGCTAGACCACTTAACAACCTCACTAACTACTCAACTATATTTTTCTGAGGCGTTTAATTTAAAAGCAATTACATGATGTTTGAGTATTTTATTATGTACATCTTTTCAATAAACAGCACCCTAACTGACCTTGTAGAATCAGGCAATATAGTGAGGTAAATAATAAATAGTAACAACATGAGCCAGAAATTGAACAGTAAATAAACAGGTGAAAGAACTGTTAAAGAGTCTAAGAGAGAGGGATTGGATCCCCCTCTTTTCTCTTTAAACCTTTGTAAGTAAATACTGAGGATAAATACACATAAAGGAATATGTATAGCTTCAGAGAATTGCTGTATTTCTCATCCTTAATGAGGAAGCATAGTGATGCGATTACCTTATTAGGAGGAGGTTTCCAAAAGCAATGGAAGACAAGACATGTCATCCAACAACCAGTGGATCAGAAAACCCCCCTAAAATATTTAGAGGATGGTTTCCTCACACTACTTGCTGTGATTAAAGATAAGCAACAGCAGGTTGAGTGTCAATAGCTGCATTCAGAACACCTGAGAAGTCAGGTCCTCAGGGTCAAGTGTTAAGTGAAGACATGAGGTTTTTCTGGCACCTTGTTGTTGATAGCCGACAGCTTTGCCCTGTCAACCTAAAGGAACAACAGGGAACCCTCTAGAAATCCTTGTGATAACTGCCATCTCCACTGTGAAAGTTAAAAGATCAAATCTAGTGCCAGATGTGAGCCTCAAACCAAAGAGAATGGAGCTTTAAATTAAAGGAGATCGAGTTTCTCTAAACCCCAGACTGCAGACCAGCAAGTATATAATTTAGCAGATCTAAGGATTGCTCTTTCAGAGCTGTTGCTGTTAATATAAAGTAAATTATCAGTGCTGTGTAGAAACAGTACTCCTGCTCTTTCACATCTCTTTGCGAGGGGAAACCTAAAACAAACTGAAAATAATCCTACTTCTACACCAAGAACTTTAACCTACAAACTCATGGAATTAATTAAAATTGAAAATCTATTTTGAGACAAGCTTCAAATAATGCTCAAATATAGTTTAAATGCAGATGAGCTTCTAAGACTGTAAGTTTCAACTTCAGACCTGCTTGTTTCTATTACTATCATCCATAATTATGTAGCTGTAACTCCAAGTGCCCTGCATCTATTAGAAGACAAAAAGTAAATGCACTTGATATAAATGTCAGGTGAGATGTTTTCTCTGCTAGTTCAACTTTGTCATTAGCAATAAGAGAATTGCAAAATGTTACATTTATAACAGAATTCTATGAAGTTCTCCATGAAATACCACAATAGTCTCCAGAAACTCTTGTCTTTTTGTGAAACTGTAACACTGTCAGTCCCTACCTTTAGTCAGTCCTCAGCTCTCATATTCCTCCTTTTTTCCGCTTTCCCATCTTCCTCTACCCTCCCATCATGTTTCTTCCTGATTCACCCCATCTCAGGATGCCAGGATCCTCTGGGTAGATGCATCTGCAATTTTTTGTAAAAAGGCATATCTGGAAATTGGGGTGACCATGCAGACTCCTTCTCCCTTAAATACATAACAGTCAATTACTGTCTTTCATCTCTACCCCTCGGTTTATATGAAAACTGTCTACTCAGATCTCCCTCTTGGTTGACAGCAAATCATTACATATCACACCAGTAAACGGGAACAAGATGAATGTTCATTTAATCGCCTACCAAGATTCCCAGAGCAGCTGATTTCTGCTCTTGATCCTTTCACAGGACTGAAATGTGCTGGGAATGAGTCCAGCTTATGTGACCACTGATCTGAACCACTGATCTGTACATCTCAGCATTATCAAAGGCATGGAAAAGCACAAAAAAATTTCATTGAAGAATTTATTTAGACTTCTACTTGCTGTTGAAGGTCAGTTTCCTTTCTTTTTCTAATTTTATGAAAAGAAAACTGTAACTATCCCAAAATCAATGGACAAAAGCAGAAAGCCATACTTCCAGATCCATCTCATTATACAGTGTTTGAATGCATCTTATATTATACTGCATAAGCAGATCCTGCTGTTACAGCTGCCACTTCAAAAAACTTTTTCACCTGTTTTATTGCATTACTTGAGGTAAAAGGAATAAGCCAGAGATAGTTTAACTGGAGCTGGATCAGTAGCTGTAAACTTGGTAGGGCAAGCAGAAGACTGCTAGAGCTTTAAAGGCTTTACTCCTTTTTCTTCTGATTTTTGACCTGCCTTTGTAAGTTTTGATGTCACTCAGCTGGTTTCTCCCTTCTCCCAGGATAGATGAGGGATCCTTGGCCCTCTTCTTTCCCTTTGAAAAAAAAGGAAGAAAGGAAAAAAGACCTTGTGTCATGTAGCTTGCTCTGGGCTGTATGCATCAGACAACAATATGGGCATGTTGCACACTCCTTCTGAACCATCCAAACTCCTAAGAAGACCATGAAAGTTTTGGACCTTTGAATCTACTGACAAGGTAAGTTTTATTTGTTGTCATACTAAGAACAACTTCAGACCTGACAAAGATTTCACCTTGCACAGTAGAAATCCTCACTTCTATTCTCATGAAAAAGGTTTTGACTAAGCTTCAGCTAATCAGCAGAGATTCGCAACCTCTCTGTGAGCAGGATGTTAGCCTCAGTGACTTCAGCCCAACTTGTCAGATAAACAAGGACAATCTTAGGAGTCAACATCATTGTCATACAGATAACCAGTAGGGATGAATATAAGTCTCAATTTATCTCTTATTGAAAGCAGAAATATTTGGTACTTAGTTCAGACTTCAGTATCTGGTGGAGAAAAGTGAAAACTAGACTTGACCAAGAAGCACAAAAACATCCTCAGCTCCAGATTTACCAGCTTGCCTAAGGACCTCCTCCTTGTTAACACTACAAAGTGTGGTACATTTGCCTATGATTTCTAGGCAATAATAAGCTCAGAGGAGGACCAGCATCTGCAGATCCACACAGCATGCCTGGTGTGCAGAAAACAAATGGCCACAGTCCCAAAGCACAGCAGAAATTCAGTAGGTTCAATTTATCCGGGACATGCTGGCCCTGCTTCTTGCTCTGTGCAGTCTGCACTTCTGCGTATAAATAATACATCTTCTACACGCTGTGTTATGGAGATGCTTCTGAAATGCAATGAATTTCATAAGATCCAAATTCACATTCTTTTCCCAGTCTGAGAGCAGCTGCTGCCACAGCTAAAATATCTCAGAAGAGCCTCTGAGTGATGAAGCTATGGGATATCCTGGGAAGGACATTCCCACCCCCCTGGTCAACCTGTAAGATTGCACAGTGAGGAAGGAAAAACTCCAAGGTGCCAGAGAGAGAGAAACGGAAACTTCATGCAGAGTTTAGGCAACAGACATGGGCAAGGGAAACTAAGCTCAAGGTGCAACTCCCTCTAAGCTTCATACACGAAGACATTCATACATGAGACGTTACACTCTCAGTGGATGAAGACAAGAAGTGTCTGGGAGCTGGAAGGAGAGCTCTGTGTCTTTCACCTTCTGAATTAGGGAGGGCTCTGATGTTAGGCTCTTGTGCCAAAGACACTCATCATCACTAAACAAACACCCTTCCTTATGGACCACATGAGAAAAACAGATGCCTAAAATAGGTGAGTGGTACTTTCCCTCTGTACATATCTGAGAGATTGTTCTCATTCTCTTGACAAGGCAGGATGCTTGCTTTAGGAGGCTTTTTAAGTGAAAGAGTGCTCCAGTTTGCTCCGTATCACAGGTCTGGATAGGTAGACTGGATCACAGGTGTACTTTCAAACCCTTTTTCAGTAGTGCTAAGGACCAAACTCTCTCCCTTTGTACTTTTCTCATATCACCAGAGATCTTAAAGCAGCATAACTGAAGCAGGTGGGAGACTTAAAAAGAATCCACATATGTGAAAAATAAATATTGAAATAGTAAATATTAAAAAAAAAAATCTGCTTGTGCAAAGCAGGCTGTTTAACTTGTTAAATTTATTTTAATCTTCTCCACATATCACATGTTCTGTCCTATCCAAACGATATTTCATACAGCTTTAGCCAGTGTTTACATAGTGCTTTGATGATCTGAAGTGCTGAAATCATGGGACAATGCAGTGTTTCTATGAAGCCTTTTCATGCAATTTCTGCTAAGATATCTTTACCAACACCTCGTAAATATCGTCACTTGTATTGTAGCACTATCTTCAGCTTCTCTTTGGCCAGCACAGAGAATTTGGAAAGTTTGCTACGACACATGAATCCATAAAAGTGCTGATTCTTTAAAGAACCAGCATGCTGTTATTTCTTGATAACTAAGAATGATTACAGCTGCAATTTCCTCATTGGTCTTATTTGCAATAACTTCTTAATCCCTTGTACTGTTGCTGTTCTCGTTTAACAGACTAGTGACTGTGGTATTAATACCTGAAACTTTATGTTCCAGCTAGCAATGACATTTACTGCAATATCTTTAAGGAAATTAATAGCCTCAAGTTCTGCATTTCAGGTAATAAAACCTTAGCAACATGAGATTTCTGGCATGAACTTCAGACACATTTTCTATTCCTGAGGGAAAAAATTATGATTTGCATTCACATTAACATTTTGAAGGTTTTAAATGGTGTTTACAAGGTATGAATAAGCAATTATATGTACTTATTTTTCAGATTTTCTCAATGAGTGTTAGACCATTAACTTCAGTCTTAATCCTTTGCCAGGAAAACTCGTGATTGCAATGGAATTTTCCGCTATTTTTTCTATCTATTACAAGTCAGATAATAAATGATGAAGGAGTCTCCCCTTGAAGAATCACTTATGTGTAAATTCTCTATGGAATGTTTTTAAAGGTCCTCAGGAAGAGGCAAAAAATCAATTTCCTGACCTGTAGAGCTCTCCAGCAGTTGAAATACATTTCATGGAGCCTCATGTAACTCTATATGAAGAAAGACAAGGGAAAACTGGAAGGAGCCTTCTCTGTTCTGCTACTTACTTACTGCTTCATGGTCAATCAAACTGTTGTGCACCAAAGCTTAGCAACACCTTGGAATCTCCCCTCTTCTATAACCCATGGAAGGCACAGCATGAAGGGGGACCCTACAAGGGATTAAATATGTTTGATACTTAAGGGGTAATTACATGGGATAAATGCTAGTGCCTTGTGGGACGTGGGATTCCACGTCTGTGTATTTTATTATGAAACCCACCATTTGCTATAGCATTAAGCCCCACTTTCTCAGCTTCCATTCTAACAGAATGGACAGGAAAATATTCAAAAAACAGTAACGAGAACAACAAAATTGGCCAGACTTTTTTCTGTTTGTTTGTTTCTGTGCATTTGAATCTTAGGGTTGATAGAAGTTCTGATGATATTTTTGTTCCTGTTTAAAGCATTCACATTGTTTTCCTACATGGCTTCACAGCTGTCTAGTAATGCATATTCTCATTCAGCAGCCTTTCTCTTAGTGAGGGCTGGTACAGGGTCTCCTTTCTCTTCCCAGAGCACATCCCTAAGTCCTACTGACAGCTAGGATCCTCTGCTTTTGACTCAAATCCAGCTGAGCAGTGAGGTCATTTTCAGAAGTTAAGGACAACCAGACAGTGACCGTGTAAACCTGATTCTTTAGGAATCATGCTAAGAATGTTAGTAATATTTAAAGTAGCACAAAAACCCTTGAAAATGAGAATACTATCAACCAACTAAAGTGTTCATATATCCAGCAGAAAGCTCCAACCTATAGCTGGGAACTTCATTTCCTTGCATGTTGTGTTAGCAGGAAAAAAACCAAAAACTGTTCCCCATATAAATTTCAAATAAACTTTTTTTTCCTCTTCAGATGACCTTACTGTAAAGAACAAACTGTTCAACTCTCCTTTGATCTCTTCTGTAGCACACTTATGCATTCAAAGGGAAAAAAATTCTTTAGTCCTCTGAGAGTTGAAATTGTTAGGACAAGTACAGCAAATGTAATTGAATAATTAATTGATTAATACAGAGAGGATGGTACTGACTGTGATATTTATTTGGTTCATGTTTAATCATTGAGATGTCAGATGAATGCAATATAAAATTTGAGCTCCTCTTTTACCTGAAGAGGATATTTGTTATTTATCATAAAAGCCAGTGTCTTAACTTTTATTTACAATGATGGAGAAAAAAATTGACTCTCAGGGGCCTTCATAATTAAGCACTAATAGCAGAGGCTTTCTTTGTAGCTAAAAAATAGAGAAATTTATTACCACATCCAGGAATATTCTGAAGGCAGTTACTGTTTTATGTGTAGTTGGTGTTGATGTAGGTAGTAAAATTTACATGTGAAAAATCATTAGATATCTTGGTAGTTTTCAAGTTTCTGCTTGTGTCCAGCTGTACAACACTACACGCTCAGCAGCAGAAGACAAATTTTGAACATCAGCCCCACATGATTTTCTAGATTCTGGAATTGTGCAATATCACTTTAGTCTCTGTGACACCTAAAACCCTGAGTCTGGGTGGTATTCAAAGATCATACTATTAATTAATTTTTTATTATGCTGTCATTAATTCCACCAACACGACTGTGACATTCAAGGAAATGTCATCTCAGTGACTTCACAATTCTGTGATGGATTACAAATTGCAGCCAGTAGCTGGAAATGTCAAATTTCCTGTTTCTGTAACATTTGTAGCACACTCAGCTAAAGTCTAGAGATGGGAAAAGTTGGCCTGTTTCTCACTTTTGTGAAGAAAGAAAACTATTGCTAGAAGCAACAAGACACTTGCATGATAATCTTTGAAAAGTCTTCACAGTTAGTTTGTTTTAAACAGACAAGAAATCTCGGTTTGGAAATTAATATTTCATAACCAGGAAAGATCTTAGATTGTAGCAGAGTTGGACTGCTTGCATTCAGTGCTTTTAGTCATAATAATGCTACTTTCATTTGGTCAAATATGAATGCTTATGACAATTTTCCATTTGTTCTATGTGGGTCAGAGAACTGGATGGCTATTTATTAAAATGTTTGAGTGTGAAGGTCTGTAGAAGATTATGAAGGTGGTCTGCACTTGTCCCTCCTTTCTTCTACATTGATAGTGTTTGATAAAAATTATTAGTTGCTTAGACATCCACATATTTGCCATAGCCTTTTCCTGTCCTTCCAGCCTCCAGTCAGGTACCCACTGGTGTCTTTGCGCCCACTCTAGGTACTGTTCCAGAGACAGAGATGAAACACAGCAATGGAACAAGAATTGACATTCTGCTCTTCCACATAGTTAAACTTTGCTTAGGAAAGAAAATAAGAAGAGAGGAAAATAAAGAAGTTAAGTATTTGTTAAGTAACCAAGGGAAAAGTCTTCAAGAGATACTATTTATGTTAACAAGAACACTTGAATGTGTGGCTAAAATGACTAGATAGTCAGAATACAAACATCACTCATTTTTTGAGATCCCTCCCACCTTTACTAGATGGTTATTATCTTTGGGGTCAAACACACTTTAAAGCTGAGCAAAGGAACATAGAGTTACCCCAAAGTCTTCTCTGTTGTTTCTGTGCTCCCTTGGAATAAAATTTTCAAAGACTGGGAGCTTAAAAGTCTCACAATAACAGTGCTCACAATGGAAAGATACTCCATATTTCTACACTATCTACCCAACACTAAGGCCTCTGTCCAGAAATTGTTACATTTTTTTTCCAGATTGCAACAAAATACTGAAGACGACTTTTTAAAACAGTACCATTTTTGTATTGCAAAATAAGGAGATCTTGGGAATATAGAAAGAATCTGTCTTGTGATGTCCTAGAGAAGGAGTGAGAAAAAAGAACAGGATTTACTAAAAATAAGAGGCCCTCATGTAGTGATCTTATGAATGAGCAGCAGAGTATTGCTGCACTTGCCTGACTGGACTTGTCTTACGTCCTGGGACTCACTGAAATGAAAGCTAATCATCCAGTTACAGACAGCTGTGTTTATCTATATATTTAACATGCTTCTTCCTTCTATCCTCCATCATACCAAGACAACTTCCCTAGAGTTTTCCTGACCTTGAAGATACGCCATTGTTTACATCCAAGTCTTTTGATCCTGACCAGCATCTGTCAGGCTAAACAAGTTAAGCTCCATCAACCTGACACAACAGCTCTAGCTTTTCCGATAACATGGGATTTCATTCACGCTGAAAAATGGGATTATACCTAACATGGCTTTGCATCAATCTAAAAATAAATGAGCTCAAATGCACCAGTTATTTTCTCCTTGTGAAAGCACAATTGAACAACAAGCTTATTAATTTTACACATATGGATCTGTTGGGGACTGACCACTGAAGACAAAGAAAAGCCATCCAGTAAAATCTTTGCAGTTTGAGCTCTTGGGGCAGACACCTAGCATTTCGTTATTTTCTTTTCCCCCTGCAAAATGGGGTATTCCCTGTATAGATTCTTTCTATCATTGATAAATAATAGGTTGTATAGCTTAATGTATATATTCAGCTGAAATAATAACCAGAAAGGTAATAACCACTATACTAGGCTGGATTTGAGTAACTGTGAAAGAGCAAAATAAATGAACTTTAAAATTGTGTATTATTGCTAGTAGTAACTCAATAGTAGCTGGACGAAAGGCTTGAGGCTTACAGCAATACACATAGCTAGGATCAGAGCCCATCAAAACATGAAAATTATGGGGGGAAAATAATAACTTGAGCAATATAACATTAAATGTTAATTGAAACTGCAGGAGCATCAATGTCCAGAATGCTTAGACAAACTATCTAACTATGATGGATGATGATTGCAGGAATTGGAAAGATATGACTACTGACTCCATCATGTTTATCAGTACCTCTGCTTTCATACAGTACACAGGCTTAGGTGTTCCAGTAAATCTGATTACACTGGTCAATGAATTTACCACTGACAGATGGTTCAGCTGCTATTAAAAACAAGTCAGAGCTTTATGGGTTTTGTCTGTCTGGTATGTAATGTTCTTTGAAAGGATTCTGATTATCACTCTTTATTTCCATACCACTTCTCCTTCGTTCTGCATTGAGTATCCTCAGATTCAGGTTCTCATTGTAGTTGTTCATGATTCTTCTTGGACTGCAGAACTATGAACTGGAGTCACTAAACAGTTTGTGCAGAAATGTCACTGTTCATGCATTTTTCATCAGAGATATTCATGGAAGAAGCCATATTCTAAACAGAGAACATAAACAAGAGCTAGGAGGAATGCAGTATCTTATCTAGTGTGTAGACTGAAACAAAGAGGTATGAAGTAACAGACATAAAATTGGAAAGAAATCAGAGATACGAGTTAAATCCATCTCTCCTGAGGTTCAATCAATTATCTTCACCTCAATGTTATCTTCTCTCCCAATTTGATATTCACAATTTCTACTTTTATCCAAACAGATAAACTTTCTTCAAAATACTTACAGTGTCATAATCTACCAAAAGTCCTGTGCTGTGTTCTTTTCAAGTTTGGAGCTGGTTTTCCTGGATTCTCTTCATTCTCCAAGGTTATCGAAAGGTCTTCTTTTTATAGTAAAATTTATGTGGAAAATGAAAAAGCTGTTCCTAAGAATATTCTGAGAAAGTCAGTTGCAGTTCAAACACACTTCTGTGGAGTCCTCATGAACCATGGTTCGGGCTGTTAATGGGTCCCTAAATCTATTTTGCTTTGTTGGACATAAGAGCGATCATAATCAATTCTAATGCAATTACTTACTTCTGTGATTATAGTCTGTGAAAGCTACAGATAGTTTAACATCCATCATCCCATCTGTTTACTAAGACAGTTTTCCTTGAATATGTTGGTCTACTGCTCATGTCCATTCATGGGGTTGAAACTAGCCTGAGTTCAGTGTGGGCTGTGTTCAAAGAATCTGTGTTTTCTCTGATGTCAGAATGTCTTAAAGTGCTGATTGATATTTCCTACCTGTGGGAGTATGTCTTGTCCACCAGAAGAGTTTTGGTAATGAGTCTTGCCATGGATCAGTGAAATAGAGCACAGGAAGATTCCCTGGGGGCTAATATATAAATTGGGGATGGAGCCACTTATGTTCACCTAAGACAGAATGACTCTTCAGTCTCTTCCTTGACACGTGATATCCCATGCATCCGTTGCATATACAAAATGCAAACAGCCTCTGTCTTCTCATAGACATGTCTGGTGCTGCAAAGGAACCAGTATCTGTATCATACATACGGGCACAGACATGACCAAATGCCTGCGTGTATGCTCCTCACACAAATGGATATGCATTATTCACCCGGTGGAATATAGCTTCTGGGAATGCACTTTCAGTCGTAGGATGTAGGATGAACAAACCTATTGGTTCCCAGACATGCTTAAAGGTTTTTGGGAAAAAGAAGAAGAAATAGACTGAAGATTGGAAAAAAAATTGTCCTGATGAAAGACATCTTGCTAGGAGGCTGTGTTTATACCCCTGATCTACACTGTAGACTAATTCCTGCAAACAAGAGGACCATAATACCATCAGACTTGCAAACAGAATGCAAATTGCTTCAAATCAGCTTTCCTTCAGTGTTTTTAAGCATTTGTGCAGAGTTCAGCAATTCATTTTCATGTATATACATAAATACAACTATATAAATCTATGTACTCATCAAGCTATTATTTTGCAGGAGAAAAAGAAACAAAATAAACTGCTAGAAGGTAGAGGCAACTCCAGCTAACAATGAATATGGGGTCCTATCTGCTCCCTGTGCTGTCTCCCTAATCAATCTAAACTCAACCTGTTCTCATGTGGCAGGATCCACAGACATCTCAGTGACTCTCAGTACCACATCATATAAGATTTAAGTGGACCATTATGGGACCCAAATCCACAGTTTTTCCTACAGATATATTAAAAATGTTATTTTAGTGGGAAGAATGCTCTATGTGAAAGTCTGTAAGTTAGGTGAGGCTTTCATGTGCTTCTTGATAACTGCTGGGCACCTGAATACACCTAAATGCTTTAATGTGGCTCTGTACTTGTCTTGTTTTTATTTTTCAAAATGCTCAGGATATATCTGTGCCTCACATAACAGAAGGCCAGGGAATCACTTCAGCAATGGACTCGTGATTGCCCACATTACCCAACTGCTTGGTAGCTTCCACCTTGGTTAACTCATCTCAGGCTTTCTCAACATAATTCCATAACTCCAGGGATTCCTCAGAAAGGGAACATGTATGAGACTTCATCAAATTTCCCTGTCTCCACCCTTCATAGTCTGTCAGTACTACCCCAGTCAGCTTTGAAGCCTTATATGACTCCACATACTCCCTAGCCACACCCGAGGAAACAAAGGATTCACTCTGGGCTTCATGCCATGACAGTTGCTGCACCACAGTCATCACATCACTTCAGACACTCCAAAGTGAATTAAAATACATTCACACAACACCTCAGTTATGACTTAGCATCACCAGAGGATATCCCTGGTCAAGGGATATGTCATGCAAAGGTCAACCAAAAGCCTATTGGATTAAACTAACACAACAGGAACAGTATACCAAAAATACAGTCACAAACAGAAGTCAAACAACTTTGTCTCTTTTTCAATATATCATTAAAACAAATAGTGAACCATGCCTTATATTATTTAATTACTTTCAAAAGACTCTCAGGCATGACACTTATGAATGTTACACAGGTCCTCTGTAATATAAAGTTATTGTTAATTCTATGTTAAATATTTCAAAGATGTCCAGCAATGAAATTAAGTATTTCAATGGTAGTAGGTAATTTATTTGTTCTGAGGATGCTTTAGCTTGACTGCATTTTAATTTCAAACTCTTATCAGCCATTGATTTCCTTGGGATATCAACAAGATAAATAAAGCTGTTAACTAAGTGAGAATTTACTTGTAAATCAAAATGTGTGCAATAAACTGAAGGCTTTTTCTGATTGCTACCAAACATTGTCAGTACTAGAAAAAAATATCTATGATGCTTGCCTCTGACAAACACTAACAAGAATTTAAATAAGGAGATAAACAATAGCTCTCAGAGAAGGAGTTTTTCTACAACAAAAGAGAATGAATGGCAATATTTCATCTTGGTTACGCCAGAAATAATAATTTGTATCATGTTTACTGGATAAACTATACCACATATTTACATTGGTGAAGAGGTGGCATCTGCTATTCTTACTTAGAGAGAGATATATATATTATTCTCCACCTTTTTTCCTCACATTTTTATTGGCACAGGGTTGAAACTAAAACTTTTGTGGAATAAATCACAGAAAATAATAAGAATTGCAAATGTTCAGAAAGTTGAAAACATTTGATTGCTTTGGAAAAAAAAATCAGTGTATTTGAAAAGAATAACAGGATAATCAAGCAAGTCCTGTTTTACTATTGCAGTCTAAGAGCCTTTTGGACTTCCAGCAGAGAAAGCATTTATGGATCATCAATGTATTATTTGTGGAAGCAAAAGGAAAAAAAGACTTTTGTCTAGAGACAATAGTCTTGATTATGGTGTTACTGAAGTAATAAAAGTATATTCAAGTCTAGAATATATTTTTGCCTTTTTTTTTTTACTACAGACACCAACTTAGAATGCCAATTTACTGCTTACAAATATTATTTGCATACATCGGTTCAATAAACAGGCATCTGGCTGCTAAATCTGCCTGGCATTTTGGTGGTGCCAAATGAAGATTTTAGAATGAGTAAATAAATGGTTATTTTACTTACAAGATCCATAACAGGCAAGTCCTCAGACTTCATAAGATTTGTCATTTATGAATAATTGTCTTTCAAGTGGAAGTCAGGAATTGAAGCCAGAAATAAATTGATGTTGGCTGTAGTTTGTAAACAAGACTCCCTCGACATCCTGACTTGACTGTCCCTGTTGTTATTTCCCTTGGCTGGCTTTTAATATTGTTCAGTTAAAGTAGCTACAGAGAAATTAAAACGCTGATTAGGTTTGGGGAGACATTTTCTCGTATAAATCCAGTATCTTAAGAAAACAGTCTAGGGCATTCAAAATTATTCATGTACATCTGTAAATGTAACTTTGTGTTCAGGGTGTAATGTTGGTCGACATGTTCAGTAGATACATGAGAAATTATTTGGCCTTTTGTGTCATTAGAAAATTAATAAGCAGAGAAGCTGTAAAATGCTGTCCTCTTTAAATTTATTCATCTTGGTCATAGAATCATAGAATGGTTTGGGTTGGAACAGATCTTAAAGATCATCTAGTTTCAACCTTTCTGCTATGGGCCGGGAATGCTCGGCTAGCCCAGGTTACTCAGAACCTCATCCAGCCTGGTCTCAAACCCCACCCAGCCAGTCTACCATCTCCAGGGATGGGTCGTCCACTTCTCTGGGAAACCTGTTACAGTGTGTCATCAGCCTCACAGAATTTTCTCCTAATAACTAATCTAAACCTGCTCTGTTTCAGCTTAAGGCTATTCCCTCTTGTTCCCTTACTAAATAACTTCCTGAAGAGTCCCTCTCCAGCCTTCTTGTAAGCCCCCTTTAAGTACTGGAAGGCTGCTCGAAGGTCTCACCAGAGCCTTCTCTTCTCTAGGCTAAACAGCTCCAAGTTTCCCAGCCTGTGTTCTCAGGAAGGGTGTTCGAGCCCTTTCATGATCCTCATGGCCTCCTCTAGACTCTCTCCAACAGGTCCACGTCTTTCTTGTGTTGATTACCCCAGAGCTGGATGCAGCACTGCAGGTGTGGTCTCACCAGAGCAGAGCAGAGGGGCAGAATCCCCCTCCCTCGCCCTGCTGGCCACGCTGCTTTGGATGCAGCCCAGGATATAAGTAATTTTCCGGACTGTGAGCACACATTGCTGAGCCATATTTGAGCTTTTTGTCCACAAAATACCTCCAAGTGTTTTTCTCCAGGGTTAATCTCAATCCATTCTCTGCCCAGCCTGCACTTGTGCTTGGGATCTATTGCCAAGATTTTTACAAAGAAAAACATGGTTTTGGAATACAAAAAATAACCAAGAAAATAAAATTTCTTTTTCTGTTCCTGATCTTTTAGACCAAATTAAAACATTTAGAAAATAACTCCGGGAAGTAGTGTTTCTCATTCCAACAGAAGGAAACAAAAATATATGGATCACACAAATGGTGATGCACACCCAAAATCTTCTTGTGAGAAAAAAAGATCATACTTACCATATTGAACTAAAAACACTTTGTTTATCCTGACAGGATTTTAGCAATGCGTTTATCCAAATCATTAGTCCAGTTTTGATGCTATACATTCAGACCAAATTATACTTAAAAACCTCATAAATTACAACCATACAATTGTTATACAACTGAAGTTACTATTATTTACCTTTTTTCCATTAAATTATGCTTGTCCTTCCAATGTCACATTGGGTTGGGTTGAGATGCCAATTTTCTTTCTTCAGAAGTGAGGAGTTTATTTTACAGCATGCCATCACTTCGCTGAAGCATTCACTGGGAAGAGCATGATGCCTGTGGTAGTGGGATCCCTTCCTCTTCAGGCTTGGTGGCCACCTGGGTTTATTTTCATACATTTTCTTAACAAGACCAGGCTTCAGCTAAGGTTTGAATTTTGTCAAGTACCATCCCTTGTGGATGCTGAAAGTCAGTCGATGAGAGATTTTCCAGCTCTCTGCCAGCGTCCGTGGGAAAGCAAGGACTTCCACACGGACACTGGCTGAAACAGTTAGAGGTTTTTGTAAACTAATCCTTTATCTTGCAGGTGCAAGTTGTTATGCTGTATTGTTGTGGTACTGACTGAAGACATATTTTGAAATGGGTGTTGTAGGGTTTAGCCAATCATTCTGAGAGGTGGATGGTCGGCGACCAATAACCTTTTGCCATTCAAGCGAACTAAGATATAAAATCAGTCTGTATATTAATAGATTATCCCATTCCTTCCTGAATCGGGCCTATGTTGTTTCTTGCCATCCCCAGTACAACAGCGACAATCCCTTATCCCAGTGTAACACAAAGGCTGTTAAACTAGCCCATGACGGCAAGGTCTGACAAGATTTGTCAGACCTTTGCCACATGCAGCATTTCCAGTATGATGCTACAAGTGGTCAGGCAAAAGCCACTTGACCACTAGACAAAATATGTTAATGCTTTTTGTATAACAAAGTATTAGAATCTGTAGGTTTAGAGAGGATTTTTCATTACACAGGGATTTCAAAAATAATTGAGGAGACGATGACTTGTTGCAGTTCAAAGACTGGGGTTACGGAACACTAATAGGGAACTTTTTAGAGGGGCAGTAACAAAATTTCATGCAGGCCTATTGTCTGCCTATATTTTAACTACTTATTGCATCAATTTCCACGTTTTCCACTGATTCTGATAATTCAGTGGTCTGCATCTATTTACAGCAGCTCTCACTGACATAAAGACAGACTCATATGCAATGTTCCAATGGATAACTTTAATCATACAAGACAGCGGTATTTCATAGATCTGTGATTAAGCTTGCTAAGAAATTTTACACTGTAGATGTATTTTGTTATAAAATGCCTGTTTGTCAAAGTGAAATTTTTAAATAAAGACAGCCTTTTTGATAAAATATTTTCGAAAACGGCTAGGATATTTAAATCCCCCCACCCCCAAAACAGTATTTTTTCATTTTAAAAATATCTTCTTTTTTACAACTGTACTGGGTCATATTGAAAGAAACCACAAATTAATTATTGTACAAAGTAATGCAAAAGAGCAATGAAAATATTTTTTAAAAAGAACTGTTGATTTATATTTAATGAACATTTTTAGACTGCTGATTCATGAATGTCTTTTTGGATTTTGAATATTTCATTCCCATTGAGAATGGGAACTTATTGTGATGAGAAAACATTTCTCTTCCAGTTCTATTCATGGGTGTTCACAGGGAAATTGCAGTAAAACCACAGATATATTGTCTAACCTGTAGCTGCTGACCTTTGTCCCAAGTTTTGCCAGATTAGATCTGTTTGGGAAGCAACTCTGATCTTTAACAGCCAGAGGTAGCAAGCTACACAAAATTGCTTCTAGCAAAGTTCTGCTCCAATTTAAGGTGCAAAAAAGAAAAAAATGCCCTGACTCATATTTAAGTTTTTTAGACCAAGTAAAATTTATTCTGCACCTTTGATGAGGTATCCCATCATTCTCAGCTTCAAAATTAAAGTCTCCTATGTCTCTTCAGTAATTAACATAAGTGCCAAATAATCTTTTCCCCCTATCTGATAAAAGTCAAGTAGCTTTCTTTAAATGCCAGTAATCATCCTGCTTCCTGCTATCTCCTTCCTCACAACACATCCCGTCTCCCCTAATGCACACTGTCAGTCAGGACTTCTGAATCTAGCATAGCTACTTTGCATTTCTTCATTCCACTGGGAGTTCTCTGGTCTACCCTCATTCTCTTGGAGAATGAGATTTTATTTGATCAAAATTATTCAAGTAACCCTTGTTTGTCTTAGTAGGTGGTGAATTACTTTAATCAGTTCTACTGTTCTAGAGAGCCAGTGGTCCCACGGCTTTTTGGATATGGCTTTTTGGATAGCAGCATGAAGAGGAGGAGATAGGTATCCAGAGATTATATCTTTCTCATGGCTTGAATACATATATTACAGGCTCCTTTGGCTTCTCTCAAATACTCTCAAAATAATGAATTCTCACCTTGACCCCTGCTTGCCTTTTCTCATGCATTCAACAAAGCATTCTGTGGGTAAGGAATATGAAATATGTTTCCAGTGTCTGATATTTCAGAATGATACATGAATTCAGGGCCCTTTTTATTTGGGGGGACAGATGCCATCTGTCTTTTAGCTGTGTGCAAGACCTATGCAAAAATAGGTCCTATTGCATTCCAAGCAAATGAGTGCACTCTAACACTTAAAAAGTAATTATGGTCATTATTTATCACTGTCATCTTCAGTGTGAGGAAAGAAGCCTTTTGCCCTTCAGACACAAATAGACCGTGGTCTCAAGCAGCAAACACACATCTGATTATGACATTCTCTAGTACAGCTCATAAGTAAAATAAATGCAAGCATCTGAGCTGTGCTGATGCTATGATGACTTAGGGCTGTCTTCTACTGCATGTGCTAACTTTTCCAATAGAGTTCTATTCAAAGCATATCCACCCTATAAAATACTGCACCATGCAGAAACACTCTGAACTGGTATTTCTGGAAGGACTGACACTGGAATTTGAATTAGGTGGTTATGGTTAACCCTGGGTTAGTTTTCATCTTCTGCTTTTGTAACTGAGGCTAGTGTCTCTGAGTATCACCAGCAGTGCTGTGCAGAGAGAGGCAGCACAGTGCTCAACGGCACAGTGTAGACAGCAGAACAAATGCAAGCAGCACACAGCATTGTTCACAACCTGCTCAGATGGAGATGGAGAGCAGCTATTAAACCATAAGGAAGACATCATTCAAGGGGCCTCTGAAAAAGGAAGAGCTGAAGAATCAGCAAAAATTGGTTTAATCACCTTTGCCAAAACTGTATTCAGTCTCCAAGATACACATATGCTGTCGCACATCTGCTTCTTTGGCTGTGTAAGGAGCACTGCATTTATTTAAAATGCAAACTTTCTACAGTTTGTTATAATTACTAATATTTTGTTCCACAGAATAGCTATGTGACTATTAGAACACCTTCCCCAAAGCAGTTTTGCAAAACTACTTCTCACAGAAGTACACTTAACCCTATCCATTTAAAAAATCTGCGATCTAATTTTTAGCTAATATGTATCTAATATATTCTTCAAATTTGCAGCCAAACGTCCTCAATATACAGAAAATACAGGGGGTTAGAGTGCATAAAGAGAAAAATATACACCAGATATACTTTAAATTCAAAGGCCACACTAGAATACCAAATTTTTTTCATGGTGAATATTCACAGCACTTAAATTTCACTTAAATTCCTGGTAGTAAGGCAGACAGCAACTTTGACAGCTTCTGAAGTGCTGACATAACGGCTCTTAGAGGGGAACAGGATCAAGACAGTGAATGGCAGATAATACCTCAGGAGGAACTTAAACAGTCTGAATATGACATGCAGAAAATTTCTAAAAAGCATTCAACTGGCAACATTTTGATCACAAACGTCCAGAGTTTCCAGAGGCACTGCAAACATTAAAGCCAGTATTACCGAAAGCACATAAAGATAATTTCACAGTACTGGTTATCAAAGGGCATGTGGTGAGAGAAAAAATCTGATGGTTTTATGAACTGTACCTTTCTGGCATCGACCCTAACATGTTAATCTGATTGCTCTGTCCACAGAAACAGAAGGAAAGAAGTAAGCAATTTTTCTTCTTTTCGGTGTTGTTGTTATAGACTGAAGGAATCAGCAATTCATGGTGTTCTGCATCAAAAAAATATTCCATTGTCAGCTCCAAGAATATCTGGAACTGATTGATCACACCCAGCATTTGCTTGACACATTTAATATTGAAGAGCATATACCTAAAAAATATTTTTTCTAAAACTGGGCTTCAAACTTAAAATACGTTAATAACTTCTTTGATTAAATGCTAAAAAATATATTTTTTTTTACAAATAGTTAAAAAATATAAACTCCTGGCAACTGAAGCACTTACTTGAAGCAGATTTTTGGCTTAGCTTTCATCAGTTCTATGGAATTTTCCATTATAGAACTTGCTGAAAGATGCATGATGTGATCTGAATGACTGGTGATTGATGTGTCCCAGGGAGCACAATTTTAACTGTTCCATATGAAATAGATGTCTATCTACCAGGGACAGACATAGTCCAGCAATTTCCCAACCAGCCAAAAGCCTGGGTTGGTATTAGAAAGGTTAATTCTTAACTCACTGAACTTTTTTTTTCTTTTAATACAAGATTCCCAATGGTAACTAAAGCCCTTACAAAGATTCTTACTAAGGTTTGAAGTAATCTTTCCTTGACACTTCTGCCTCCACTATGTATAATAGAAAAAAGGGACAGCTGAAAAAAGTAATTAATACTATTTTCCTTTCCAAAATTAACTAAAAAGTGAAGAAGAAAATCTACAAGGTAGGTTTTAGGGAACAATATCAAGTACTGAGAACCTGAGAGCGTGACACTGGCCACCTAAACTAAGGGAAGGATTGTGCTCTTCAGGAAGTACCTGTCAAGATCTTACACTGAGCTGAATACAGCATTTTTTTCTTCTTCTAGTTTCTCTCTTTGACGAACAATTTTCTTGAGCAGTCATGTTTGTGTTGTATTTTCTATCCAAACACATGCCAACATACGTCATAAAACAAGACCATATGCTACCAAAATAGCATATGAATCTATTTTGGAAACAAACATTGCTCTTCTGGAGTGAAAGATGGAGATCCAATTCACATCACAGTTTTCCAGGTGTCAGTTTATAAGCTCAAACACGGAAGAGATATACCCAGTAACCAGTTTACTTATGCCCACACGTCCCCAGTTTATGGTGCTCCTATGCCAAAGCTCCACAGCTTAGCCTCCATCCTCGGGGATGGTGATATCCATCTGCCAGCAGGAAATAATTCCTTCTTTCAG
The DNA here is from genome assembly GCA_013397975.1 of Machaerirhynchus nigripectus. Classification (NCBI taxonomy): domain Eukaryota; kingdom Metazoa; phylum Chordata; class Aves; order Passeriformes; family Dicruridae; genus Machaerirhynchus; species Machaerirhynchus nigripectus. The sequence goes on from VZRQ01008598.1 coordinate 1,494,608, forward strand.
CCAGCTTACAGTGATTCTCTATGATGGGGCTTGGTGAGGACTGTGTGTGTAATGCAGCTCAGTCCTGTGCAAGGAAAGTTCCAGTCTTGAAGTAACTGATGTGATAAGTTGCAAGCTAGTGACATTTTGAGAGGCACAAGGAGAGGATCCAAGCAAAAGCTGGAATTCAGTGTCTTCCTGCAGTGCATATTGTCTATTTGCATTGCAAAATAGACTTCTTACAAATACTTTCTTCTACTGACCACCATAAAGATAAATGCAGAGATTGACAGGTAAAGAGTATCACAATGTCATTATTAAACTTGAAACTGACAGAGTTATTAGAAGTAAAATGCAAATTTTTATCTGAGAGGAAAACTATGGTAAAATCTTCGTCACTGACTGCTTTTAAAATTGAGACTGCTTGCATGTTTATCTAAAAGATATGCTCCAGTTCCAGTAGGAATTAATTGAAAAATTTTATGGACTGTGTTACAAAGGTCAGACTCTGTAATTGCAAATCTTCTATTAAAATCAGTTAATCTACTAATTCAGTTTTATGCTATGCATTTCATATAAGTCCTTGAATCCAAAGAACAGAGTCACAATGAGTGCTTTTAGATTCCTTTAAAGACTAGAAGAAAACTGAAGGGTCAGAAAGACAGTAGAAAACATAAGCTGAAAAAAAAATTGAAAAGATCACAAAATTATTAAGGCAAGAAATAATACTAGTTCTATTATTCAACCAGCAGACAGCTAAGATTGAGTTATGTAGAGCCAAGCTTTCCTCTTCAGGTGAGCACTCTAAGCACTATGTTACTCTGTTGTTTTCACTCCTGGGCTTTGCATTTGAGGCTTCAAAACAATTCTGTTTTAATGGGAAAAGAGGAATTTGACCCATCTTCTTCAGCTCTTAAGATTATTTGACAGTACTTGGTGTCACTGCTTCCTCCTCTCAAGTAGAGGAGGAGATCAAATTATTCAAGAGATGGTCCTTGACTTCTCCTTCCACGTGTTTTTTGAGTGACAGCTGTCTTGGCCTCTGTGTTCTGTAACAGACACTGATGATGGTCAGGTCTGTTCTGGCTGCTGTCAGAAACAATGAGAGCAGCAAACATTTTAAAAGAGGGCATATTAACAAAGCCAGGTATATGCTCAGGCGATTGCAAACAAAGAGAATGAGAAAGTATTAATAAAATACATAAGTAATCATTAATTTTGCTAAAGGATTGGGTCTGCAATCATGCAAATGCCTAAAATGTGTTCTCTGCAACCACACTGCATTGGGTCTAGCTGGGAGGGAGTTAATTTTCCTCACAGCTGTATGGTGCCATGTTTTTGACTGGTGAAAAAGAAAGTGCTGATAGCACATCCATGTTTTAGCTATTTAGTGTCAAGGCCATGCCTGTCTCTCACTGTGCTGCCCCGGAGGGGAGGCTGAGGTGGGCAAGAGATTGACAGTCAGAGTCAGTGAGATTTGGTCAGTCAGGATGGCTGACCCCAGCTGACTAAAGGGATGCTCCCCATACCCCGTAACGTGCTCAGCAATAAAATGGAGAGGGAATAACCATTGCTTGGGGTCTGTCAGGGCATTGCTTTGATGTTGGTTATGGATCACTTTCAGCATGACTTATTTTCTTTTCTTCTTCACCCCACCCTTCCCCTTTCCTTACCAGGGGGTTTATCTCAACCCAAGAGTTTTATCCTTACAATTCTCTCCCTCAGCCTTATTGGGAAGGAGTGAGAGAGTGACTGAATGGGGTCTGAGTTGACAGGTGGGGTCAGCCCACCACAGATACAGCATTCAAACTTGTGTCATTAATTACACATTAATTGCACCTAAGTTACAATGGAAATAGTCAAAGTTTGGCAAACATTTTGAAGACTTTATTTCTCAGTTGTAAAATCCTATAATATGAAGAATGCATCCATATGAGTAACATATGTACTTCAGGATAGGAGAAAAACTAGCCAGAATTTTTGGAAACAAAATTCAAAATTCAATGGAATTTGGTCATCGTTACAAGGAGGTTCTTAAAGGACAGAAAAAGCATGATTTATTCTAAAAATTCATGCAGATTACAGACTCACGGAACATTATTAAATTAAATGACTGTGCATAAGATATCTGTCCAGTGACCAATATATTTTTCACAACAATTTTTAGACAGTAGTTCTTTTTGGCCAGAATATTTTTAATATACAGAATTACTCTAAGTACTATAGAACACAAGTGTTTGTGCTTACAGTACATAAAATTACAGCATTTGTAGCCAAGATTTAGCTTGAACTGTAAGAGTTACGCATAAATGTTCCAGTTTGAATAGTATATGTTCAGAATGACAAAATTTAATACCGATAAAAGTTAAAAGTGTGAAAACAAAGGATGGGTCCAATTTCAACACTTTCCACTTGCATGAATGTTATGGAAAAGATAATCTGAAGATAGTTTTTTAACAAGAAGTTTAATCTTTATATGAAATACGTGTATTTCATGGGATCTTGTACATTTTTTGAAGCATTATTTATTTCAATATTCTGAGCTATGACTTACATGTTGTCAAATATTTCCGCCTAATTCAGCCAAAATTCTTTTTTCCTACTTTTTGAAATGTCACTATATTCTGTGGCAATATAGAAGTGAGTAAGTAAAATGAAATCTTGGCATGAGCAAAATTCACTAATTCATATTTTCTGAAATAGCTTCATAATAACTTTACAAGCTCCATCCCTTTTTATACCCATTTAAGTACTTTTTTGTGAATGAACCCCACAGATTTAAGTACTTTTGGTGAATGAACCCCACAGATTCAGTCAAAAAGCATAATTGTATATAATATCCTGGGGTGATGATGAAAGCTTACTTTAAATGTGCTCATATTCATTTCAGACTAATCTGAGCAAGGAACAGTGTAGTCTTTTTCAGTGTGATCATTGCCCACATTGAACAAGCAACAATGTTTTAATTTTGGAAGCATCTGGAAACAAATTAATTTTGCTAGTACTTGTTTTCTTCATTATGGTCTCTTTTTTTGCTTTTTTTTTTTTTTTGAGTAGAAAGATATGCCCAACTATGACATTGCAGAGACCATTTTCACATTGCAGCTCTCATTAACCAAGTCTCCTTTCACAAACACCACTATGTATGAACGAAGGAAGAAAAAAGCAAAACTTTCCCTTTCTCTGGGAAACACACAGATGACTCTAGGAGAAGAGGGAAGCACTTAGGAGGCTGTGAAATACACCACATTGAAACCAAGACTTGTACTGGCTTAGCTTCTTCTAAATGTCAAGGGGGAAAAAAAAAGGAAAAGAAAAATCTTATAAATTCCCAAAACACCAACTTGTATAAATTCAACATCCCCTCTATCTCCAAGTACTTCCTCTGGAAAGAAAAGAAACCCATAGGAAAAGAGCAAGAATACAATTTCAGCCTGTTTCTACCATAGTCTTTCAAGTTTCTCCAAATTCCTCTTTTTCCTCCAGAATGAAAGCATTTCCTTTAAGGGAAATTTACTAATCACTTTCATTGGTCATGAGTTATAACCAAAAATATCTGGATCCTTATAGTCTTTGCATGACCACTACAACTTATTGTGTGTGTGTGTGTGTTCCTAAAGTTCCTGAAATCTACTTTAAACTAGATAGAAAAGAAGCGTAATCGAAACCATATACCTACCCACTGTATAACACACAGCTGCTCTACGTCAGCACTCTCATCTCATAAATTTGTGAATACCCACAAACAATGCTGTGTGGATTTTAATAAAGTGGTCTTATGCAGTAAATACAGTGTTTTCTAGGTATAAACTCTACCAGCATAGGATGTCTCATTATATGAATTACATTAAATTAGGGGCTTTTTTTGGGTTTGGGGGTTTTCTTTGGTTGGGTTTTTGTTTGATTTTGTTTGTTTTTTTGTTTCTCTCATTTTAATTTGTTACATTTGGAGCTAGACTTTTAGTCCTTGTGAAATAAGTCTGTAAGTTTCACTGCATCCCAGGCTCAGGTGCTCTGGTACTCCGCTTTGGAAGCTCAGCTGTTGGGTAGGTTCCTCCAGCCAAAAGCAATGAAGAGCTGTGGGAACCTGAGTCATCCCCTGAAATCTGCCAGAGTAATTTGTGTAAAAAACCTCTGGTGACAGCCTTTGGCCTGTTTGCATTTTGCTCATACCAGTGTGAATTAGAGGAAACCCTGCTGACTCTGACAAGCCTTTCAAAAGACACTCTGGGCCTCTGCGAAAAGATCAGGATGTGGAAGATCTAGGCTTTGAAAAATCTCTGCAAGAACAAGGCTTGCCTGTCTGAATGAAGTGCCATCAATTCAGGTATACCTCTGAGTCCTTGTCAGCAGTGCGTCTCTGGGCTACAACATTCCACCTTATGCATTAAAATTGCTATGCTGGGCCAGAGTGGCAGCAAAGTGTTACAATTTCCGCTCTACTCCTGAATCCCCTAAACAGCCAGTTATACAGCAGCTTCGCCCCAGCTAATTTTTAATTTGATACCCAGTGTTGACTCTGTGCACTAGGGCACACAATCCAGGCTTTTAACGCTGAAATTTCATTTTCTACTATCCGTGTCTATATTTTGTCCTTTTCTAAAATGCACTAACCCAAATATATCAAGAGGGAGGCATAGAAGATTAATTTCTTGTATTGATTGTTCTGGGAAAAAAAAATCAGTTTTAAATGTCTCGCTTTCTAACCTTCCTGGAATTCACTAGTCCTTTATATATCAGAAGAGAGTAATTGCAACACTTCCAATTAATTTTTTTCAGAGGAATTTTATAGATTTCTTCTTCACTTAAATGATACTTTTCAGATTGTATTCATGCAGAGGTTTTCAGAGCTTTTAATAATTTATGTTGTTCAGTCCCAAATCTCTGTTTACCTCTACTATATTTCATGCATGTTTTAAACAGGATTACACTAAAATGGTGTTTAGCAGAGCAACATGGGGAAATGGAGTAGCTTACAGTGTTCCTCTCAAGTGAAAGAAGAACCTTGAGGTTTATAATATCTGACACTCTATTATATAGAGGAAACATCTGTAGGCAAGAATCCATGGACAAGGTCATGCAGCATTAAATTAGGAAAGAAATTATCCAGAATGAGCTGTTTGACCAAAAACTGGAAATGAAAGATAAACGCCCAAGAGAAGTTTTCTTTTCTTGCAGTTATGTTTACTTTGATCCTAGTCTATTATAGTATGCACCAGAAACAAACTCTCACTCTGAAAGTCATAAGCCTATCAGTGTTTAAGAGCCATATGGACAATGCCCTTAATAACATGCTTTGATTTTTGGTCAGCCCTGAATTGGCCAGGGAGTTGGCCGTGATGATAATTATACTTAGAAAAAAAAATTAGATGCTCATCTAAACAGGGGTCAAGTAATTTTTGTAATTTCAAATCTGCCAATAAAGTGAACTTTGAGCAAAGGTGAGAGGATAGTTTACTGTATGTATTGCATGTGCTTCTTTCAGTCGGGGGTGCTGAGGCTTTTTGGTTTTTTTTTCTTTTTTCCTTTTCCCGAGAACATGACAGGATAAGGTCTTTTGTAAAAATTAGCCTACTCCAGCCAGTTTTTATCATCTGAACCTATAATTAATGTTCTTCAAACACTGTACCTTATCTGCTGTCTAAAAAGAACCTTGTCTGTGAGAAAGCCAGAGACACAGTTCAATTTAAACTGTCAAAGATGAAAAGGAAAAATACCTTATTTCTTCCTTTTACACAGGTGATGAGGAACTTCAGTCTTTGAAGCGGAGAATGTCAATGTCCTGTGCCATTGTGTGATGCTAAATAAAGTGGATGATGAAGATTGATTCATTAGAAGTGTTCTGCCCCTTGTCAGATAAGGAAAGCTGAAGACCTTTTTTTAATAACTGACTAGAGATGATAATAGATGTCAGCAAATGAAGAAACATTTGAATCAAAAAACTAGTCCTTGACATTCATTTAACTTATCCAATGTGAAACAATAAATAAAATAAGGAAACTCCTTCAGCAGGTTGGAAAACCTGGTTGTACTGAAAGACTAAGGGTGGGTTTCACACTACGTAATTTCTGTCACCTCAGCTGGGCAGAGTGCCTTGGCCCACCCTGCCCAGGGACTCAAGGGCAGCTGGCACCTCCAGGGAATAAGTCATCCATCCTGTCAGAAGTGTCTGTGCCAATGTCTCTTGTCTGATCTGTTCAAGATCTTCCTTGACTGCACAGGCACCCAATATTTTAGACAGTAAACACCCTTATGCAGGAGCTAGTTTGGAAAGTAGGAATGATTTTTCCTCCACCATTTTTGTATCTTTTCCAGTGATGACAAAATGTAGCCAACACAAATGAATTGTGTAAGAGCACTGCAGGATTTAAAAATGTCTCCAGTTACTGCAGGGGGCATTTGAGTGCTTTGTACCAGCTCCCAGCTAGGATTTGATTTGTACCTATTACAGCACTTCTCTGCTTATATTTTGCTCAAGCTATTGTTGAATTATCCTTAAATGCCTGTGCCAGCTCCGTAATTATCAATAAGCAGAACTGACACTGTCTCAGTAGCTCCTAAAAAATGAGAATTAAAAAATAGAAGAAGAGTGATTTACTTTTTTTATTACTATACATTAGGGGAAAAGAATAAAAAGACTTTTTCCATTGAAGTCTGTAAAAATAATTTAAAAGGATAAACCTGAGTGACTTTACTAGCTACTTTACTACTTCTTCCTTCTCTTGGAAAGTAAAAGTATCTAAAAACAAAACAAAGTTTAAATCCAAACACCTCATAAAAAATATAATTATATTTCAATTATACCCTGGGGATTGTACTCAAAAGAACATGTTGATTCTGCTGCCCTTGGCTCCAAAAGAAACAGAATAATGAGAAGTCTTGGCATTTGTTGTACAGAAAGGTAAGTGGCAAAGTCATTTTCATTCCAAAATAATAACTCTCGTTCTTTGCTTGTTTAAAGATTTCTTGATGTCGTTTTTCTCCTTTATCATTGCTACTAGAACTGAGCCTCTTTTTTCATTTGTTTTGAACTTCTTATTGAGGCCATTTAACCTCTAAGCAGCAGCTTGACTTCCAGTCACTCCATGTGAGATTCTGGCTCCAGTTTCTTTACCTTCATAGCAAGTAATGGTCCCAATGCAAGGTCTGCTTCTGCACTCTGTGTTGACAGTGAAGAAGGTTAGTAACAATTTTCACAGATTGCTTCCTATTTAAATATTTGTTGGAGATAAGGAAAACCATGATTTAGAGGTAACAGTTCACTGTTGTGCCATTCAGTCATTTTCTCATCAATCATTTTTTTACCTTCTGAAGTGTGGAATATCATAGAAAAGGTCTGAACAAAGCGTTACATGCCAGAGAGTCCCAAGCGTCAGGATTCACAAAGACTGCTGTTTCTAACCTAAGAACCCCTCTATGGTATCCTGAAGAAGACATTTGAGTTGCAGCTTGTGCTGGTTTTGGCTGGGATAGAATCAGCTGGCTTCACAGTGGCCAGTAGGGGGCTGTGTGTTGGATTTGTGCTGAACACAGGGTTGATATTACAGAGAGGTTTTTTTGTTATTGCTGGGCAGGGCTTACACAGAGCCAAGGCCTTTTCTGCTTTTCGTACTGCCACACTGGCAAGGAAGCTGGGGGTGCATGGGAGGAGACCCAGCTGAGACAGTGACACAATCTGAACCAAGGGACATTCCAAACCATATGACACCATGCTCAGAACATAAAGTGGGGGGAAGAAAGAGGAAAGGGGGAATATTTGGAGTGATGGTGTTTGTCTTCCCAAGTAACCATTATATGTGATGGGAACCTGCTCTCCTGGAGATGGCTGAACACCTGCCTGCCCATGGGAAGTGGTGAATTAATTCCTTGTTTTGCTTTGCTTGTTGGCACAGCTTTTGCTTTCCCTATTAAACTGTCTTTATCCCTGCCCATGAGTTTTCTCACTTCTACCCTTCTAGCTCTCTCCCTGATCTTGCTGGAGGGGGAGTAAACAAGACTGACCCTGACACTGAACCCTGGGAAGAACATCACTGGTGGCAGGGTGCCAGCTGAATGTAACTCCATTCACCACCACTTTCTGAGCCTGGTCATGCAGGTATTTTTTACCCAGCAAACTGATTTCCTTCCAGAAGAATGTGCAGCCTTCCTGGACTACTTTATTATTCAGGACTGCCTCCCAAGAGACTCTGGCAACCAGGCCCTGAAACAGGGGGAAGAAAGGAAATGGGAGAAGGGAGCAGAAAAAAGTGGAGGAAAAAAAAGGGAATGGGAAAAAGAAGTAAATGTAGAAGAAAGGAGAGAGGTGAGGAGATCTTTGCTAATATTCCATCCCCAGTGACAGCAGAGGGGACAGGTCACAATGGGCCTGTCTATCACCAAGGCAGGGCAGAGCAGGCAGGGCTGTGCTGGTGCAGGCTGGGCAGGGGTGAGTGCCAGGGTATGTGGTGGAGACTCAGCTGGACAAGGGCTGGGGCAGAAATGCTGGCTCCTGGGACAGAGGGTGTCCAGCCTGGGAGGACACAGTGCTACCCAGCTCCCTTACCGCTCTCCTACTTGCTCTCAGGTCCCTGATAATCCTGCCCCCACTCCCTCTGCCACCAGCTTCCTTCTGCCCAGCCCCACTGAGCCCCCCTTTCTCCTATCTCCTGCTTTTCCTCCATAAGAATCTGCAAGTCCTTCTCAGCAGAGCTACTCTTAATGACTTCTCCTCATCTCTACTCACATCTGGGAAAGCCCCAGCTCAAGTGCAGCACCTTGTGCTTGGGCTTGTTGAACATCTTGAGGTTCTCATGGGCACTCTCCTCAAGTTTGTCCACATCCCTCCAAAACCTGGAATCTATGAACACTGGAACAGCCATCCTCAGAGATGTTTGAAAATGCCTGAGCTGGTTAAGCTGATATTCTCTGCTCTTGGTATCAGAAATGTACCCACTTCAAGTAGCTTCACCAAAGCTTTATACAACCAGATGATGGAGCTGCTGAATTACTGTGTTTCAGCAGCCTGCAGTGATATGAAGTGGAGGAGGGGAGCAGCTGACTTCACACATAATTTTGTTAGCAACGCAGCATTAAATGAGGACTGAAGAGAGTACTCCTCAGATCTTATGAAGTATTGTTGTAGTCGTTTTCAATAGCTTATTCTTTCTTTTCAAATATTTTCCCAGTCTCTTGGACTTTATGCTTGTGTGTAACAATAGCTCCTAAGGGCAGCCAGTCCTGAAACATCCATCAAACGTAGTTCCTGTAGCAGTGGGAACACTGCAGCCTCCTCCATAGCTTAGTTTTGGAGGGTTTTGCCAGGGCTCAAGATGGTTCCTTCATCGGGAAAATTAAACCCAGCCCCTTTTCTTCTAACAGACTTGGCAGAAGACTTAGAGCTAAAACTTTTAAATGGAAAAGCAATGGAAAGGCACGCAGTGTCCAAAGCAGAGAGAAAGCTATAAAAGGGCACCAATGAAAAGCACACCAGAAACTTGGAAAAGCCCCCCAAAACCTGCCAAACTCACAAAAGGGTCCACTAGGAGATTTCCACACAGAAATGCAGCTGAGAAACCATTACTGTTACTAAATGCAATAAAAGATAATGAACGCAATCAGCTAAAATGAAACCCTCATATAAACATTGTCACTAGCCTCAATATCAAGTTTATTCACATTGATTCTTAAAAATACTATGTATTATTAGTTACCAAAACTCAAACTTGAACTAGTTACTTCAACTTGAACTTTTCATCCATATAAATATAACATAGTATTATGAATTCCCTGTGAAACTTTCTACACCCTATGTAGAAAGAACATCTCCTCTTGTGACAATACCCATAGCTATAGGAAGAATTAGTCTACCACCAAACCACACCTTTCAATCAGAATTCAATTCACCTTTTTTCCTTGTGTTATAAATTCACCTTGGCTTACCTGTGTTTATTTTGTTTCCATGGATTTGGGTTTTTTTTAAATAACTTTATAAAATGTATATTCTAAAATACATGTATGACAATTATTTGGTTCAACAAGAAGAAAAAAAATTTAGTTAGTTGTACTGCCTGGCAAACACAAGAAATTTTAAATAAAAATCCCATTGTTCTTTTCAGTTAACTTTAATGGATATAATTTGTCTTACTGGAGAATCAGGGATAATTTCATGCTTTTCAGAGCCACATCACTGTCACAGGCTTAAAGGCAGTGTGGATGTAATTTTAAGCCCTCTTTATCTGAAAGGATAGTGTAGTGTCCTAGATTTGATAAGTTATTTGTTATAAGAAAAGGGTATTCAGCTCATACATTTGACTTCTGAAAGTCCACATCAAGCTTCTCCCCGCTGTTCGCATGTAATCAGTGTAAAACATTACTCTGCAGCTTCCCACTGAGTAGTGTATATTGCTTGTAATATCTAAGGGTTTTCCAGGAGTGGCAGGCAGGAAGCTGCTGGTGGCTTCAGGGCTCCCACAGTTCAGTCAGATGCCAAACAAAGCCAGTTTGCAGGAACTTTTTCAATAGCATGTCCTTTTATGGAGTCCCAATGATCTGAATATCAATGAGGAATCTATTTTTATCCAGGCAACTTCTCTCAAATAACTGAACCCTTTGAACAGCTTTACAAAGGGCAGATTTCTAATAATTCTTCTTTCAGGGATTTTTTTTCTTTTTCCCTGTTCTCGTTGCCCTGGTAATGATCACCAGGCAATAGGAAACCAGAGTTCAATCTGATTTATGCTGACTTACTAGATATCAGAATGATGGCTGTAAGCCTTGCTGCATGTAAGTGTCCTATTGACTTCACTGAAAGCTGTGATGTACCTACAGAACTCACACTCTGGGGTTGAACTCATGGAGTGCATTCACCCTATGCAATTAAAGGGCCAAGGAGAAACTTCAGCACTAAATCCCTGCCTGTCACCAGTACTGGGGGCTGCTCTGTCCCATAAAAAATCCCACAAACTGAATGTATTTGAAGAAAGCAGTTGGTGAGATTATGTTGTGTACAGCGCTGCCTACATTATGCCCCCCTCCTTTCAAGGGATCTAGAAAATAATTTTCTGGAAAAGGACAAGGAAAGAAAGTTGAAAGAGTTGGGAGAAATGGCAGTAAATGTGATATGGAAGATCTTCATCAAATAGAAAATTAGGGAAATGCCTATCTTTATCAATCCTGCTGAAAACCAGGACCTCTGTGTCAAAACCATCTTATGAATCTAGACTGCCATCTAGGCTTTATGAAGATCCAACTTTCTTGTTGCTTCATGAAAGAATTGGCCTAGAAGCCCTTTACAATTCTACTATTCTAGAGTAGAGTCTAATCTGCTAACGGCTTTAAATAGACATCATTCCTGAATTAAGCTACAGAAGACAGATTGCACTTAAAATGTATCCTTTATTCTTTGACCTACAAACTCAGAAGTGGATGGCAAGTAGTCTCCATTTTAGTATGTTTTTTTTTAAGTTATTTTGCATATTTTCCATACTGTTAATATTTCCTCTGATAAGCCTTTGGCTTTTTTTCCTAGAAATACATTTTGTCTATATCCTCAGAGCACCATTTAACATAGAAATTTTACTTTTTACACTGCAAAATACCTTAAAGGAAAAAGATACATTCTCTGCATATTTTATTCAATCCAAATTTAGGTGCACAGCTGAGATTCCCACGTAGGAATGTAGCTGTTCAATGCTTTATTTATGGTCAATAGAAAGAGACAAGCATGTAAGAGAGATTTAGTTCACCAAAGTATTGAATTCCCCTATTAAGCACCCTGCTGACAACCTTGGCAAGGTGTGTGAGTTTGAGATAGGTATCCATGTCCCCAAACCCAACGAATCAGAGTGAAATGTAGCTTGTTTCATTTCATTTAGGGAAGATGGGATGCAGAATGCCACTGCAATCAGTGTCACTTCAAGTGTTCACATGAAAGATAGGCGTGATTACTCATGCTTCTACATTATACCATTCTCTAAATTACTCTTACTTGAAACTGAATATTATGAATTTGCAATGTAATTGTTTATAAAAAACAAAGAATCATGTTCTTTCAGCCCTAAAGAAAGCTGAATTACTATGTTAAATAATATTGTCACAGTATCACTTCATATTAAAAATAATGACTCTAGCTGAGGTAGGAACAAAAGAACATTAAATACTATAACTACATAATCATACCACACTTTTTGGAAAAAAAAATGTGTGCTGTCATAAGTTTTAAAGGCTGAATCTTTACATAATGTTGAGAAATGTACAAGATATAAAAAGCCCATACCCCCAAATAATTACTACATTTCAGCATTTTGACTGTTGAAAACATATAAGTATAGGTACCATTGCCAATTGAAGCAAGAAAATAAGACAAGCAAATTGTGATCAGAATTTCAATAACTTCAGTTAAGGATGAAACTCATATTAAAATGAAACATTATAATATGCTTTTTCTTGACCTTTCTTCCTTTTTGTAGTTGAGCCTTATTCAATTTGTCATTAATAAATATTACAAATTTTTACTAGCCTTCAAATCACTAGGTAAGGAAGGACATCCCTTGCATAAAGAAATGCTTGTGGGTGGTTTGTGTTATTTATATTTTTCAACAGAAACGTAATGTTCCTGGATTGACTTCAGCAGAAGTGCAATGAGATTAATGTCCTGTGAGTTACAGAAATGGAAAATAATTTCCAAACACCAGAAGAAGATGGGAAGACCAGGAGAAAATAAAAAGTGGTCTAAAAACAGTGTCACTTCATGAAGACAGTCAGAAATCTCTAAAATGCCTCTGAATTATTCCCAGCCTGTGCCCAGCTGCCATAACAACAAAACCAATCTCTTCATTAAGAAACTTTTGGTGATTGATAGAGGATGACAGAGATATTTTGATTTTATCAAAAGCTAATATCACTTCCCTAAGTAAAAAAAAAGCCTAAAGAAAGCTATCTCCAAATTTTCTGAAGTGAGCAGAGGACTCAAAGAGAAGGTGAATCCTCAAAAAAAGTTTCTGAAGTTTTACTTAGAAAGTTTTTATCATATGTATGAGGTTAAACAAAAACTCTGTACTAGAAACAGATGCAAAGTTAACCTGAAGTTATAGAGATGGTTCGATTGATCACGCAGACATTTAGGCAGTTCAGGGACCCAATTTAGGAGTCTCCCTGGGATCTTTATGGAGTCAGTAGAGGCACCTTCAGAGGGTGACCCAGATATTAAGTCAGCTGAGTAACACAAGTTCTTTCTTTCAAGATGTTTGCCTGTACCTCTCTTTCAGCTACAGAGGACCCTTGTAGGCTCACCTGCCTTCTAAGGCTCTGTGGTTCTGGTGAGAGCTCTGCTTGACATGATTTCATTTGCAATGCCTTTTATTCTACATGCACCCTATGAAATTCTTATCAACAAATGTCATTGCCTGTTAGCCAGGCAATGGTGACTCACTTTTGTTGGAAGGAGCATAAAATTCCCACTGAAAGGATGATTTTCCAGACTAACCCTTTCTGGGTTGGAGCTCAAAGAGATGACAATATATCCAAAAAGGTAATTGATTCAGGGCATGCAGAAAGTGTTTAATATGATTTCCCATCCCTTGTCAGTTCCAAAACCTGTATCTCTAGAAAACACTCTGACACACACTGTATCTACTTATACTTTCCTGCAGACCGACACTCTGGAAACAGCCTCTCTGCTAACCAAGTCATTCTTCACCTCCACACGACCCCCAAGAATCATTTTGAATATCAAAGCACCATCTCTGTGCATCTGATATTTTGTCAAACCACTGGTAATTTCATCTCTTCCCTGCATCAGACCTTTCTGACCCTCATCATGCTGCCTCCTTGTAAATGAGTCAGCTTCTGCTTCCCTTGATCTTTGACCCTTGGAACATGTCTTGCAACACATTTTTGTCTTCTACATTGATGGGCATAAAACTGGAAGTCAGGCAGTAACTGGCTTATGACAGTTCATTCAAAATTTTCCAGAGCTGGTCCCGCAAATCTACTGAGTAGATACTGAGCATTTTGGCAGGGCTGTTTGTTCCAACATTGAACACAACCCCTACAAGATGAGGATGCATCATCCTCAGTTACAGCTGGCAGAAGTCCACTTGCATTGTGCATCTTTGGCAGTCTTATCATTGATTACCTTCAAGAATCACATTCTGTTCTTTGATTTAATAAAATCCCTCAAGATCAGCTATGCTTCCATTTTGATTTCTTACTGTAGGAGAAGGCCAAACTATAATAATGTCTTCTTTCTGAGTTCTATAAAACTGAGTTTAGGTTTTGGGGGTTTTTGTATTTTAGCAAGTATACCTTTAAGCTAAAAGGGCTAAGGAATGAAAAAACAATCATTTTTCAGTATACATTAATCTTTCCAATACTATCTCTTTTCAAAAATGATTTTTAAAATTAGATGTCTTGTAAAAATGGCTCCTATAAGAACTGTTACTCTTCTGTCAATTAAGCCCTGTACATAAATGTGCTAATGAAATTGTGTGAGTGAGACAGGAATAGTAACTATTTTAAGTGCGATGCACACTGTGAAGCTATTATTAACATTGTACATTGTACACATTTAGATATTCTTGACTAAAAATGGGGAAAATGTGCTATTTTCATTGTTCATGCCAACATATTGGTTACACTAGTGAATAATCTGAGTAAAACCAGAAACAAATTGCTCTATCAGTTTGTCATCCTACAGCCAAATTTCTTGTGATTATAAAACCACTATTACATATTCCTCCTACGGTCCAAAGACACCTACAAGCAGATGAAAATGAAACTTCTTCTGAAGTGATTCCCACATATCCTCTGTCTATTCCTGATGTTTGTGAATGTCCATGACTTCTAAAAAAGAATCCTCAATTTTTCTTCTTACTTTAATGCAATTCTTTCACCTTGCTGATTCAACGACATCATTCTTCATCAAGCATAGGTTGGGAAAGGGGTTTGGAGGAAAGTGACACAAGTGGTCCCTGGTGCTGCTCCAGATACTACTTTTTGTAGCTTTAGGATTCCTCCAAATGAAAACTCAGATACAAGGAGAAACCCTGAAATTATTTCATACTACTGACATTCAGATTCAGAAGTCAGTTATAAAAATGGGAGTTGACCTGTAATTTTTCCAAGCTCTTTCAATATTTACCTGATATCTTTATAAGTTAGTTGTAGCTCCTGCCTGTTAGACAAGAGAGCTCTCCAATCATTCTTTCTTCTGTTTCATGGTTCCAAACAGGTACGCAAGAACTGACCCAGTGGCTGATTTGCCTTAGACCTCTGGAAGATTTTCCTGAAAAGAAAAAATCTAAACCAATTGTCTTCCCAATCTCATGCACTTCTGTATGGGCAAATAGCAGCAGGGCCGATCTGGAATTTACATAGGAGTTCAAAGGNTTCCCACATATCCTCTGTCTATTCCTGATGTTTGTGAATGTCCATGACTTCTAAAAAAGAATCCTCCATTTTTCTTCTTACTTTAATGCAATTCTTTCACCTTGCTGATTCAACGACATCATTCTTCATCAAGCATAGGTTGGGAAAGGGGTTTGGAGGAAAGTGACACAAGTGGTCCCTGGTGCTGCTCCAGATACTACTTTTTGTAGCTTTAGGATTCCTCCAAATGAAAACTCAGATACAAGGAGAAACCCTGAAATTATTTCATACTACTGACATTCAGATTCAGAAGTCAGTTATAAAAATGGGAGTTGACCTGTAATTTTTCTAAGCTCTTTCAATATTTACCTGATATCCTTCTAAGTTAGTTATAGCTCCTGCCTGTTAGACAAGAGAGCTCTCCAATCATTCTTTCTTCTGTTTCATGGTTCCAAACAGGTACTGACCTGTACCCAGTGGCTGATTTGCCTTAGACCTCTGGAAGATTTTCCTGAAAAGAAAAAATCTAAACAAATTGTCTTCCCAATCTCATGCACTTCTGTATGGGCAAATAGCAGCAAGGCAGATCTGGAATTTACATAGGAGTTCAAAGGGGTAGACAGTCAGGCTGCAGGAAAAATAAATATGTCCAAATTGAAGGCAAGTTTATGACCTGAGATAAATACATATTTGTATGATGACTTCCACAAGCTTTATGATCTGATATACCTGAGGGCAGAACATGACCCTGAATTTTAAGCAGTACTCAGCTGTATGGTTCTTGAATGTTTTCTTGTGCTGTATCATCTTATTTTTGCTTAGCTTNTGGGTTTTCCACCAGAAATGTAATTCAGTGCAGTTTTGGAAAAAATGAGCATGGAGTATATCTTCTGCTCTCTGTCTCAACAGCTCACCTGCAGGGAGCAGAACAGCTGTGGTACAAGCAACGTAGGGAATCAAAGCTTCAAGGCAGTGGTGTCTTTTGGAGTGACTTATCTAAAGGACAACTGGGCATGGCTGTACTCAACATTTGGTTCCTCTCTGACTCTTTAAAGGAAAAGAAAGAAAGAAAAGTGATGTGGGAAATACTTGTCCAGCCCTTGCACCCAAGGGGTGTGAGGAAGGTATGTCTGCTAGAAATGGATAATGTAGTTTATGAAGTTTTATAGGAACAAATCCTTCAGACATCTCTCCCACCTGCCTAAAATCATCATTAGGACAAGCTTCTCCTCATGATCAACATGAATAAACCAGCATAGAACCTGCCACTGTACTACCACATCTTAGAATTAATGCTCTTGTAATAGTACCATGAAAATCTCTAGCTCCTCTACTTGCAGGAAGATCCAGTGCACCAGATGTCCACATGTAAACCATTCAGCTGAAATTAAGGTGCCACTGCACATCAAAAGGAACACACACAGACAATGGGTCAAGGATCAAAATACCTAGTTAACCAGGAGGAAATAATTTCTCTCCATATGGGTCCTTTGGTACCAACCTCCCTGCTCTCATCACCAACGGAGACATCCCTCCTGTTTAAAAAGTGCCTGCAAAAGATGGTCTTGAGATCTAAAATTACTAAATATTAGAAATCATAGCTTTTGTAGAAACGCAATCTATTTTTCTCACATTCCATTTCTCACATACCACCATTTTTGACAAGTAATAAATTAGCATTTTCTCTTATTCACATTGGCTACAACTACTTTATCACATCATTCTATAAAAGTTTGTAGTTTTGTTCAGAGTACTTGTTCTCAGCTTGTGTTTAACTTTAAAGTTTTCTGTTTCCATGTCATATTTAAATAAGGGCTTACATGTCTGAAAGCCTGTCTGGTTTTCCGCTTTTAAAACCATTTTCTCTCCCTACAAACTTTGACTCATTCATCCAGGGACGTTGCCAGAGCAGCAATATCCCACGGTTTTGGGGCAAGCAACTCTTGCTTCTCCTTTGAGCCTTTGTTTTCTTCACATGAACTTACAACTTCACAGTGCTTGAGTGCTTCCATTTTTTCAAATATAAGATTTATAGACAGTATGATGACTTGACCTGCTTATGTACACAGCTGCATGTCTTTCCAGATCAACCCTCTGACTCCATTTTAGTGAAAATTTCCATATATGCTAAATTTTGTGTAGTGAGAAGACTTTTACGTCAGTCTCCTGGGAGCACAGAGCAAGCAGCATTTCCCGGCTATATGTTCTGAAGTGCTGGTAAATTCAGGGCATCAAACAAGACATTGTGAAATAGGATGCACAGATCTTGTCCAGAGTTCTTGCTCATTAATTAGAAAATTTTTTTAGCTTCGGTGAGTTTGCCTGAGTGAGACCCAGTAAGGCAAACAAGTCAAGTCCCATAAACCAGTGAGACTGTTTTGATTTTCACTACTGCATTAGCAATGCTGATATCGATGCTAATCAACCTGTAATTTTACAAATGAAATGTTACAAACCTCAGTAATAAACTGTACACAGCATACAGATGTAGAACACTATGGAAACAAGTCTAGTTGCAGTTACATCTCAAAAGAAGTCAGAGGGGAATTGAATTTAGGTTTCACAAGAAGAAGCCAGAACTTGAAAACAAACTCTTTGCTAAAAGAGCCTTTTTATCATTGTAAAGTCAGTGAGATCTCTCCAGCTTGTGTCTCAGCTTTGTTTTCCATACCCTTCCACAAACCCTTGTTTCACCTGTACTCTTCCCTCAGCAACTACACCATTCTCTCCCATCCCAGCTTCCTGGTCCAACTTTCATCCCTTCTGAAGAAGCTGAAACTCTCACCCTTACAGTCTCTATTACCCAACTTTTGTAAGACAAATTCTTTTCTTAGAGGATTTGAGCCCTGTAAATCTTTACAGCAGTAGGGCAAAGGAAGCTCAAAGCCCTGTTTTCATTCTTGATCCTTCCTCTCCCCATGCCAGTCTGTAGACAACATGAATCACAGCAGTACTAAGAGCACAGATGTTGTCTCCTTCACTCAGAATCATGGTTTCCATACTCAAGGTCTTTCTCAAAGTCTGCAAGACTCTGCAGCAAACACACACTCTACCAGACCTCCACTGTGGTTGGAACTTTTGTTTTTGAAATGTTTATCTGCGCAGCTCCATGACATCTGTGATGTCTTTGGCAATTTCCAGTTGCTTTTATTTTCCTCCTTTTTCAAGGTAATAACAAATTAAAGTCATTTCTGTTGGAACCTGAGACATTTTGGACACAGAGACTACTGTCTTGACAAATTTTAAATTTCTGCTTCAAAACATAGTAGGTTTAGATCAGTGAAGAAATAATCCAAATGCTGGGCTGTCACAAAGTAATTTTCTTTATGTTCATTTCCAGATGTAAATCACCGGGTGGCAACTGACACCAAGGAATTGAAAGAAGAGTCTTTTTAGCTGTCAGCTTGATGCATCTGGCTGGCTGTGTGGTTATAATGGTACGACAGTGTCTTGGGGAACTACTGAATCACCCTATAACAGAAGGTTGTCTACTTCTCCGTGTGCAAAGTAATAAAGCAGTACACAGAAGAAAATATTAGACAGCTATACTCCTTAGGCCAATTTGTCTCACAGCTATACTACAGTAAATCAGAAATAATTCCACAAACCTCTGTAGAGCTATTCCAGATTTATGTTTGCAGAGCTAAGAGCGTAATCTAGCTCCTTTAATCTCAGTCTATCATTTTATATAGCCAGTACTGAGACAGTGACTATATGCAGGAGTTTTTGAAAAAAATATCTGTTGTAAAAGCACATTTATTTTCACAATATTTTTGACACCCAAAGGTAAAATACAATGGAATAGATATACTGGCCACTTTTGAACTGTTTGCTGGCTGTGTATGAGATAGATGTGAACTTTCTTCGTGCATTTAATGTGCACCTTAGGTGCAGTGGTCTCCCTGCTGATATTTATCCTGCCACTGTGCACACCCTGTGCGTTTTCAGGAAGTAGCATCACCTCTTTCTTTCTTTTTCCTCTGGATCTCCCACCGGAAGGGTATTAAAAAAAAGGTTAATATAAAGAGCATAGCCCTTTCCAGTTCTTCCCCACTTGGGCATGAGCTCAGTTCTTCTAGCCTTTTCAGAGAGCCAATGTACTACACAGGTGCTCTTCCAAAGGTCATGTAAGATAGCCGTGGTCCCTGGAAATCTGTTAGAAAAGTCTAACCTGTGCCCTAATATGACAAATTTCAGAAGAAAGAACAGCTTCTAAATGTTACCTGAAATTACTATTGATTTTATCTAAACCTAAACCAAAAAATTTGAAATTTGTTTCAGGCTAGTGTATAGTGTGGTAGCAGGAAAAAAAAAAAGCCTGTTTTCTATTTCAGAGTCATTGCACTGCAACCATAACAAGCTAACTTTAGTGCATGTCTTTTCACCTGGTATCCCACTAAGGCAGCAGTCCTAATATCCTATCACTGCCATAGATGCACCAGAGTCACTGAGATGTTTTATTTTGAGAAAAAACCTAATTATTTTTCCATCAAGATTTAGCTGCTTCTTTTTTTTTTTTAATAACTATTGTAGGTGAAGATAATTTAGACTGTGACAGGTAGAAGATAATTGCACGTCTGTGGGTGAGTGGGTGACTATCCAAAAGTGAACTTTTGAACTCATAAGCAAGTAGGAGATATGAGTATGCAGCCTGCTAGCTGCAAATGGTATGGACTGACTGTAAATTTTGATAACACTGGGACTAAATAACTGTGGCATGTCCTGATTCCTCCAATTAATACAAGATGAAAGACAGAACCTCCAATTAGGAGCTGATCGTGTGTTTCCTTCTGCACATTGACTATTTATATGGGGAGATCTGGGGGCTGCAAAAGAAGGCGGTGAAGATCACGACTGGAGAAAAGATCCTGGAAGTTGCAGAAGACCCTGGAGATCAGACCACTGCCTGGTAACAAGTGCTTGGGGACAAGCAGGCACCCTGGCTGCTAGACCAGAGACCTCTCACATCTGAGACTGGTGCCTGTGAGCAGTGGCACAGCATCACCTGACTGGGCTTTCTGCCTGTCCTTCCCCGCCAGCAGCCACCCCCCTGTGCGGAGGGACACTGAGACTGGGGAACACAGTGCTGGTGGGGAGGTAGAAGGTGAGTGTGTGAGGAAATCCAGCAGAGTAAAAGCTTTAATCTTAGGGGTTCTTAAATAAACCCCAATATCCATATCCACCATGCATTGTTGTTTACTCCACCTCACCTGTGACAATTTAAGACATAACTTGTACAAGTGTATAATTCGATCGCCACCAGCCTGCCTCCCCATGCATGCAAAACACAGTAGATGTATTCACAACAGAAGACCATGCTACTTGTGCAGTGATAAATGACTCACCAGCAGTGTAGTCCTCTAAATTTAGTTCTGTGCCCTATTGAGGAGTTAGTCTGACAATTTACCATGGTGATACCACCCTTATGAGCTTATTATCACTGTGTTTGTCTTCTGCCTCTTACTGCTGCTGGAAAATGGGCATGAATACGCTACTGTTGTCACCTGTTTTTCTTTCAAATTCTAACTTCTAAATTGCACAGAAAGAATGGAAGGAGAGAAACTAAATAAAGATCACTTAATCTTGTTAAACATGCTTGCAAATCCCATTTGTGTCAGAGCGGAGCAACAAAAAAAAAGATACATCCCAATACCAACTCCTGTAAATCCACTACTCAATTATTTTCAAACATGGTAAATCAAATTTAATGCCAATATGTCTATATGTGAAAGATCAGTCTGGCTGAAACAACAAGAAAATTGTACAGAGTTATGTGAATTGTATTTGAAGTGAGTCTTGTTTATAATTAAGTCATCCTTGTTTGCTTGCAGTTTTTTAGATATTCCTAAGAAAGGAAGTGAAAACATAAGTTATTAATAAATATTTTCATATAATTAGACTGTGGAAGTAAAAATTTCTGTAGGAATACTGGAAGCTCATTTGAATGCTCAAAGAGGCATTTGAAAAAAACTTGGCAAAGCACAAAAAAGTCTGCATAGTGTTAGTCATGCTAGTAAGTAACTCAAAATGGCTAATGCCCTTTTTCAGACTTTGATCATAAAGCATGGGCTGCCGTTAAACTAAAGTCTGTTTTCCCATAAGGGAGGGACAAATATCCACTAATACCGGCAGTGCTTATTGAATTTCCTTCTGCAAGTATGACATGATACAGCCAGCACAGGAGATGCTAAAAAAAGCAAAGACAAGTGAGGTCAAAACACTGAACCAATGTCAAATATAATTTCCGCACCTCATCTGCTCTCTGAACAAACTGTTAATGCTTTTCTTTAAACCAGCAGCTACCCACTGGCCGTTATCATTCCTCTATCAGCTCCTGGCCAGGCACACAGTTTAGCTCTGTCAGGATAATCTGGGTGTCCTCAGGTTGACTTGATGTTTTCAGCTCTGTCTGAATCCAGTGGTAAAACACACAATCTCTGTGGATTGTAAAGCCATTTTCTGCTTCAGTTCTAGCCTTCTCCTTTTAACTTCCCTTTTCTGGTTTCTCTATATGTAAATCTTGTGTAATTATTTCAGGATTAGTTCTCCTTTGTTCAAGCAACTTGACAGAATTGGGCACTTACGCTTTTGTCCATCTGCCCTGTTGCTTGAAAATTTGTCTTGAACAACATCCTTTCTACTGATAGCAGGTTTTATTCCTCCTGACTTCTTAGCTAGAGTTATATTACACTCATTTTTTTACAAGAGGTACTTAAATATTCTAGACATTTTGTGGTTGAGCTAAATAAAATAAACCTACAAAGCTTAAGGATTCAGCCTGCACCACTGGCCTGGCCTCATCTTCTTCTTTTCCATATAAATCAGCTTATTTCTTTCTAAGTACTCCCAAATGCTTATTTAAATATGCCAAAGCACTCGCTGTTTGTAAAATACATCTCTCTGGATGGGTATATGGACAGAGAAAAAGATAAAACCATTGCTGTTCACAGGAGCAAAGTGTGAAATTGTGGATGCTGGTACTATACAATCCCAGGGTAAGACCCTTTCTTAAAGGAGGTGAGAGTATTTCAGATGAAAGCAATTTTACAAAAGAGAGTAAAATCCACAGGTGGGCCAGTTTTGTGAAATCCAGAGGACTGGAGTCAAAGGTACAAGAGTGTTTAGTGCTTTCTTCCCCCCTTATCAGAAAACTCTTCTAGTGACAACCTCCATAGCAAGAAATTAAACCAGTTAGACAAAGCAAATCAGGAAATGGGATTAAGGATAGACACATCATGGAATATATGAAATATCAGGAACATTACAGGCATGCCAGGGAAGTGGGTTGAGAGGGAAGCTATTAACCATATCAGACAACATTCAAGGGCTGAATTTTTCCATGGAGGGCTGGAAAGGTTGGGAAGGGAAGACAGATAGCAGCAGCAGGCTGGATCCATCAAACTGATCACTTAGAGACTGCAGTCCTTTGGAAAAGAGAGATGGATCCTGACACAAGACCAGCAAGGCCTGGGGAACACATAGCCGTGAGGAATAGTATTAAACTTGGTTATTTCCCAGGATTTAGTATAGTCTAGGACTGCTGTTTTCCTTTTTACTATCTGCAAACAGCTTTTCTGCATTCAATTTCTAAGATGCAATTTTCCAGCAGCTGCCAGTTTATTAGATTTCTGGCATGTATGGTTGTTAAAATGTATAAATAATTTGGGACCTGCTAACCTGCCACGCATTCTGGGGTCAGTTTTCATTTTGTGTGACAATACCTGCAATTATTTGTGCACTTTTTTTTTTTCCTGGCAAGTTTTCAAACACCAGTTAGTTGGTGAGCAGAAAATGACAGTTTTTTCTACGTAAAGAATTATAAGAAGAAGTATGCAGAGAATAGCTCTAGGATGTCTATTACATTACCAACATCATCCTCAGAGTGAGCTATGACAACAAGGATGTGTCATTTGGAAAACAATCCAGGATAAAGGAATAGAAAGGAATATGTCGAAGTGTAATGTCATGGCATTTCTGAAGGGTTTGAGCTTTTAATTAGTGAGGTTAGAGCTATTCAAAATTACTTGCTATGGTTTTGCTTTTTACTGGTTTCTTTGTCCTGGTAGGCCATCCAGATCATCACCTCATTAATAGTTTTTTGTTGTCAATGTATTTGATTTTTGCAGAGGCTTAAAGCTCATTACGGTTTCTTCCTTAAAAACAGAGAATCATGTGGAGACCAAAACCATCCCTCAAGTGGCTTAGTCTTTCAAAGGGGAAGGTTATTTAGTACACTGGGATGCAGACAGACTCCTCTGTAACCACATAAAAATCCCATATATAGGGGTTTGCACAGCGCCCATCATCTCACGGCTGAGACAAGTGATTGCTCCTGGAAGGCAGGAGCTTGCGTTAAGTCAGCTGCCATGTGTGACCTAAGATGTCAGCATCTAGAAGGAAAAATCCAATTCAAGTTGTTTGACTCCTTGTCTGACTCCAGGAATTTATTTGCTAGTGTATACTGCCTTTTACAAATCCTCAGCGTTACTCATTTCAGCAAACCTCAGGAACCAGTGCACAAACAGGCATAGACTGTAGGTTAATACAGCTCATTTTCCATAAGAAGACTGAAGACAAAACCCCACGAGAGTGAGGATGTACAGGTGGAGCAGATATTGAGTAGGTCTGAGTGCATAACTGCCTACAGAAAAGTAAAAGCCTCCATTTAAAATCTCTTCTAGTACCTCAGATGAGTTTAGGAGCGCAAATGAATGAAGGCTGTAATATTATTATTAGACTCCATATACATATAAAGTATTTTTTAGGCTGCAAATTACTGATTGGGTCATTTTAACAAAAGAAACTATATGACCCTCATAGACGCAGGGTTAAGAGTGCACAAACTGTTTGCATCTTACTTTAGCTTTCCCTTTGTGTGATAGTTTTGTTTCTCATTTCTGCTGCTAAATTTGACCCCAAAGTTACAAGTGATCTGTGTAGGTGTGTTGATCAGAGCACATTCCTGGGGTCCTGTGTTCATAACATGCAGCAGGGCTTCCTTTTAATACCAAACTGTTGTCTTGTTTAGTACATTATTTGGGTGTAATCTGTAGGAAGCAGGTGTGTGAAAGAAATTAATTGAATCACGGCCTTTAAATCATAGGTTTTTTGCTTTGTCTCACATGACCTGAGGACAGAAACACTTTCTACTAGCAAAATGGGATTGCATTGTCCCAAGAGTTGCTGGACACAAGCATTCAGCATGAGCACCAGCACCTGATTGCCTGTGGTGATACTGGGAGGATCTCAGTGATGCACCAAACATCTGAACCTGCCCCAAATAAGACTGAAGACTGAGCCTTGTATGTCGTGGCTGAGCTGAAAAGTCAAAGTTCCCATAGTGTCTCTCAGGCAAAAAAAGCAGAATATGAACTTAGAAATTAACTTGGAAACTTTGACCAGCATTTTTTCCTTTGGGCTTTGCTTGCCCACACAGGACCACTGATGGCCAGCTACCATAGCACACATCCCTTCTGTTGCCCCATCATTAACTGACTCCTTTGCTGCTCAGGTCTCTTTTCTTCCCATCTCCCCATTCCTAAGGTGCATGGGAGATTCATCAAGTAAACAAGTCTTTTAGTTACAATACCAAGAACTGGGGAAAAAAAACGTGTTAAGAGTTGGAACTAGTATAAATGTATACACATTGCTCATCAATGAATTAATTCTTTTCTTTAGGCAGTACAGAGTCAGTTTTCTTCAGGCTTCACTTTACAGAACAGTCAGCAAAATGGTGCCAAGTGTGCCCTGATATGCCTTTCTTAATACCACACCATGTTACCAACAATTGGGAATAGGTGTGGAGGAGATGGACTCTCATTTTATCACTCCAGAAGCACATATATGAAACTCTTACCACCTGCCCCCCCCAGCAAATATTTACACTACATGAAATGCCAGCAAGGCTTAAAACAGTGGGAGCAGGTGAACACTTCCATCCAAATGCACTGCAGTGGAACAGCTGGTGATGATGAAAGTTAAATTGCCTGGGCTAGGCGAATAGTTTCAGGCTATCTGTAGATTTTTCACACTGGCACCATTGATTTCGAGTTTGGGGCACTAGTAAATCACAAAAAAATCAATTGTGGCAATCTGTGCAAAATGAAGTTGGTTTGAATAAACAGCTTTATGTTAGTATAAATGCATCCACATTGCATATTTGGATTAAATGAGCACCATTTCTCAGAAAGTATGTGAAATGAGAACACTAATACAGAAAATTTTTCAGTGTGAATTTCAAAACTGTCACTGGAAAAAGCTTTAATGCTCTCACATAGTTCTGTGGGGAGTTGTAAAGTCTATGTGTCAAAGTGGTAGCATTTACAGGTTCTTCCTGCATGTGGACTCTCAGTCCCAGCATAAGCTGTCCCATGACTTTTGCCAGCTGTGTGGGTAGGCATAGGATGCTGCAGGAGAGATCAACTTCCACCTGCAGGTGGGCACTTGCTCAGTGGACACATTGTGCAAACAGAGCAGTGAAGAAAAATTTTTGCCCATTCTTCCAGTCTTACAGGGAAAATTGATGCCTGTCATTTGTTCTGTGCTTTCCTCCGTGATGCACAGCAAGACCAGCCACTCAAGCTCCAGCAGCAGGTCAGCAGAGGCCACTGGGATGGGGATGATTCCTGCAGGAGGACTGTGTCTTTGGCACTGCTAAATCCTCTCAGCACTACCTGTCCCAGCTCTCAGAGCTTCTGCCTAACGTGTCCATAGGGTGAAAGTGACACAGGGCTCACATCAGCATCCTGAAAGCAGTGGTGTGCATCTGGAGCTTGTATCTCCAACTCCTGAGGTTGTGAAGACACTATAGCTGACATTTGTATGTTGAGGCTGCTGTTAAGAACTGCTTCCAGCTGGGCTTTGGGGTGGGTTTGCCACACAAACATGCACAGGCACACACCGGTATATACACACAGAGTGTTCTCTACCCCTAACCCATACTCAGCCTCTTGCCACTACCCTGGGAGACTGCAAACCATGGGTACTGGAAGACAGAACAGGGTTCTCAGCCCCCAGCTGGAACACAGCAACATGAAAGCTAAGGAAAACAGTGAGGTATTACAAGCACGAACAGGAGACTAACTTGTGAGATGTTTTCCCTTTCTGTAGCTACTTAGTACTACTGTTGGTGGACATCACTTTCTCTGCACAGCAGGAATGTATCCTTCCCTTTTCTCACAATATCAGCTTATCCTTCCTTCGTCCTGATTTAGTTTCAATATTAGACCTGTTGAAAGAGGAGATGCTCTGTTTTAAGTTATCAGTTGAAAATTAATCTAAAAATGCAGAATAGAAACACAAAATGTGAGGGTAGGAGGGAAAAGAAGGGAAAAAGGACCCTGGAGAAAACCTGTACAAAGAAAGTTTAGGTGTTGAATGATAACATGTAAAACCAAAATAAAATAATAATTGTTGCAATGGCACAGGAAATAAAAAGCAATAGTTGAATTAGAAACTTTTTAGTAGATCAAACTCCTATTTATAAACACTGCTTCCAGAGCTGTGCGAGTCTGCAGCCAGAATTAGGTTATGCCCCTGCAGGAGGAAGTCTGACGGCAGCACAGAAACAGACTCACACCAGCTGTACGCTCTCACTGCATTGCCATGCTTTTCTAAGCATCATCACAAGCTGCCCAGACTGCCAGAAACCCTGAGTGATTACATGAAAACTGGCATCCCAGCTATTGCATGACATGTCAGCCAACACAGCAAAACTGATCTGGGTTCCTCTGCACAAAACTCTGACAGCTCATCTATGGAGCTGTATTGCCTTCATGCCCTTAGAGTGTTGAGGGTGTGACCTTGTGTTCATAATGTAAACGAGAACCATTGTCTCACATGCATTAAGATTTCCTCTGTATTCAGATGCAGTTTATTCCCACTGAAAGGAACAAAAGTCCAACATCACAGATTTTTCTGCTGAAAAAAGGCTTTTAATGAAAAATCATTTGACCTGGAAGTATTTTCCTTTGAACAAAAATTATCTAAACAGCTAACTTGCTGTCACTTTGTTTATCTAGGAGAACGACATTGGCCCAGGAAGCCAAATAAGTGCTTGGGAACAGAGTACAAAAATATCTCAGGGAAACATTGGCTGAGTTTAAGTGCTGATGTAAAAGAGTGCGAGACTGTTGAGCCCAGCTGAGTTTTAGTTCCTTATGAGAGCTGTAAATCTTTAGTGAGTGAAGCTGGCTCAATGCACTGTGCAACTCATCTCTTATTTAATATAAGTGCAATAGCTTTAATTTATCCCAGATGTCATCAAATGGTGGGACCAGAACTTTTGCTACTTTGATATGAAATGCAGCTTCATTGGAGGAAGAGCATCAACATGGTATTACTCTTCCAGAAGGCTGTTTCAGCCTTCTAGAAATTACCTTCTGTTTCAGCCTCTAGAAATACACTGTATAAACCTACATTTCAGGTGCTCTGGCTTACAGCCTTCTCACTTGGAAGGGGTTTCAAAGTCTTCTTCTGTTCAGTAGGAGGGCATCTTTGTACAATGATGCACACACTTCACCAGTTCTTTTAGCAAAAGTTGTTTCTAACAAAGCTCTTGGTGAATGATGACCTAATGCAATGCAGCCTGATTACTTGAAATTTTCCCACTGGCTCACAAATACCATTTCACTGGATAGGAATACATTTGGGATGGCTCAGGACAGCAAGGAAACACTTCTGAACCTACATTCACCAGCACTGTAAAGAAATTATTTGATTGTGTCATCAAGTCTTTAGGTTTTAAAAAAGGTTTGAGGGAAGATATGATAGATGGTTTTGAGTAGGCATTTGTTGTCAAGATGCATTTGAGACACTTGTTCAAAAAGACTACTGTTCCTGTAATCATTTTGGTCCAGCAGACGTAAATATCCCTGATGCAACAGCAGCTAAAGGAACAACAATGAATGAATGAAGGTGCTGCTTTCCATTTTCCCCATTCTATCTGTGGCCAAGACAACCACTATCAGAGAGCATGGCAGACAAAATTCTCTACTTGGTCACATCTTAAATTCCTCTCAAATGCAAGGTTGTCCTTCATTTTTTAAGCCCTCTATTTCTTCCATGTTTTGCTTCATCCCACATCTAGGCAGTGCTACCAACCAAATGTAGAGAACCTAAGACTTGATTTTGGAAAGCAAATGTTACTTCCTACTCTTCTTAGGGTTCTTAATGTCAAAATATATACAGGGATATAGCCTTAGAAGAAGCTCCTTTTTACATACGCCCATGCTTGGGACCACATATAAACTATTCCTACCTTCCAAGTGTACAAACAGAAACCATTGGAACAGCTATAAATTTCTTCACTATCACAAGATTGTATGGTGAGTTTCACTTCTTTGAAACTCTTTTCCAAAAATATGAGACTCAGATGAACAGGAGCCAAAGACACCAAGTCCCACAAACAGCTTTCTATTTTCACATAATAGCCAGTTTAACTAGGAAGACATATTTCTGCACAAAACAGACCTCCCTCCTGTTTCTACATTATCTTTAAAGCCTTTGGCTTAAGGGAATGCCCCATATTTTAAATTAAGGTCTGGATTGTGCCACGCCACTTTAGATCTACTGGGACAGTGCTGTTCCCCTCTGAGTCCCCTGCCCTGCAACTCAGCAGGTGTTTATTCAGCTGCCATTATCCTTCAGGCCCCAATCTGATCTCACAGCCATACACATCAAGACCTGGACTTGTAAAGAAAGCTCCAGGGGATCCAGCTTTTAATACATCAGGATTTTACCAACAGAGGCATTTTACCAACAGAGATTAACAGGAAGCTGTTATTTTGATAACAGAATGGCTTAGTGGTGTAGAGTGTAAAGCTAATTCAAAACTTCCTAAAACTTCCTGATGACAGTTTCTTTTAAATAACTTCTCTTGGAAGTGGCTTTTGCTGCAACACCCATAAATTTCAAAAAGTAGGCAAGCTCCTAACAGGTCTGGTTCAACTTTTCAGAGCAAGATGGGTCACACTACTACTACAGTGGGGAAGAACGTGCAGAGGCAGGGTGCATTCTCCCTTCCCAGCAAGACCATCAGGACAGAGCTGGGCTCTGAGGATACTGTAAGCTCACCAGGGTGGAATCTGCAGCTACTGCTTGGTTTGCCTTGCTCCCGACTGGGAGGCAGCTGAAAGTCAACATTTATCGGTGCAGAAGTGGCTTCACAGTGAAACAGCAGTATTGCTTTTTGACTCTCTTTCTTCATTACTCTTGCATAATGTTTTTGGCTTTTGCCACTATTAGGTTTTAATTTTATAAGGAAGGATGCTACTGGGTTTTGGTCCTTGCGTGGCCTGTGAGAGAACATGTATTTTACAAGAGTTGAAGGAGGAACTTGGTAGCATTTCCTGACACAGAGATTACTAAACCAAGCTTGTTGATGTTAAGTGAAAGGACTCAGAAGCACATAGAGGTCTTGTATGTGCTCTAGCAAGAGAGTTCAGGCAGTGTCAGACACTGGGGCCACATTAATTGCTCAGTGTGCAGGGTACAGAAAACATTGTAGCATCGGGCATCCTTGTATCTCAGTTTTAAGTCTACCTTATTTGCAGCCATCTCCAACTGAAACAAGATTCAGAAAAGAGACTTTAGATTATTTAGAAATTTTCTACTCCATTCTCCTTTCCTTCTGCTTTGGCAATGAAAGAGTTCTTCCATATTCAGCACAATAATGTCTTTCTTTTAGATATATTCTGCTTCTCCCCACTCTGTAATCCCCCGTCCCCCCCCCCCCCCCCCAAAAAAAAATTTTTCTCTTTTTTTCA
>VZRQ01008598.1:1524727-1574470 GCA_013397975.1 Machaerirhynchus nigripectus
CCCCCACCCCCCAAAGAAAATATTTGCTCTATTATTACAAAGCAAGCAATATTCACATATCAAAACCAAAGAGTGTAACTGGTTTATGAAATGGCTTATTTGGCAAAATAGAGTGCAATTGCCAGAGATGGGAATTAGTGGTACAAAAGAAGCCCATTCAATTTGGGTTTTTAACGTTTTCATACATTTCATCTGCCACAAATCTGCTCTGCTGTCAGAGGGACTACTTTGATCTTTATTGATTGAGAATTTACACTGGTGTTTTAATATAAACCTGTTCAAGGAATACCTAGAAACATTATTTTTTTCTTTCTGTAGAGTTGATACGTGAGAGGAACTGAAACTTTCTGGCATGTGAAAAGGAGTGAAAGGAGGTGAAAAGAAGACTCTATTCAACAAAGACCAGCTTTATTTTCCTCTTATACCAACATATATTGACAGTGATTCTATTACAGGTAACGAAGTAAAACCTCCATAAAAGAAATGTAGATGTGACCCTCCATTCAGGTTTGAATGAAACCCCAGCAAAGGCTACGCTGTGGCACAAAATTTTAGAGGAGTGGTAAAAGGTGTCTTGGCATCAGCACGTAAGGCTGAAGAAGTTAGATTATTAGATTGCTATGGTTTTGGTTTTTTGGGGTTTTTTTTAACATTTAACATTATTATATCACCTCTGTTCATTATTTTACTCTGCCATTTATCCTCTTAGATTTTCCCACAGATGAAGGGAGCAATCATAAAGGCCAGCTATGGCTAAGGGATGCTCTTTCTGTCTATGGAAGCAGTGAAAAGCAAGGTCTGCTCTACATGGAGGGTGGGGTAGAGAGGAGGAATGGACACACACTACTGTCAGAGCTTCTTTTAACCCAGGTCTTCACCATGAATGGAGAAAAATCGAAGTCTGGCAAGCAAGGGTTGGTCTTTGGTCTCTAGTAACAGAAGAAGAGAATTCAGAATGAAACTTGAAGAACAGGAGCTTTGGATAGGAAAGAGAAATAAGTGGACTCTAGAGGGCAACTCCAGCAACTTTCCATAAAGTAAGATGAAGGTAGGTGCAGAAGAGGCTGTGGTGAATCTCTTATCTTGACATTATCAGCTCTGACAATGACCCATACGTTCCATGCTGTGTCATTTTGAACTCAAGCCAATGCTTAAATTGTATGACAGAAGCAATTTCAGTAGGGGAGCTCTATAACCATTGCTGCACCATCAGTGGAAGAAAAAGTTGGAGGAAATTTCAAAGACAAAAACCAAACCCCTACATATTTCACAGCTTTTAGGAAGGTAATTTCCATACTCTCATCTGGGACAGAACATCTACAATGTATTACTTGAATTACCTGCTATAGAACACCAGTTGTTTAGCTCCTCTTTCTGATGGAGGATAATTAATTTATTTCTTCTTTGTGCTGCTGTTTGCTGAAGTGGGTTTCATAAATTAGATCCCAGAGAGAGTCTGTGATGTGTTTTTAAACAAACATAGTGAAGTACAGCTTAACCTCAGTGATCATTTATGCTATGTTTACTGAGCATGACAATAGATTAGATAATTACAGCCAAGGACTTCCTCATTTCACCAGAAGTGTTTGCATTAAATTTGGGGTTTATTAAAAGGCATTCTTCAGGGGAAATATGAAATCTTATTCCTCAAAGTTTGAATTTTGCTGTATTTTTTTTTTTACTTTTTAAGACTAGCTATATCAAAGAATCTTCATTTAAGCCTCTTACAGTGTTCATTTTTAAAACTTTATTCAGCTCTGCATGTGGGAGCAGAGGTGGTAATGAATAAAAGGTGTGGGGTAATGTTGGGAGGAGATGGTGAGCAGAAGTCACATGAGTAGTAAAATAAGAAGAAACCTAATAATACCTAGCAACCTAAAGGGAAAAAAGTGTCCATGGCAACAGAAAGGAAGGACTTAGCTGCAATGAGAACACTTGCCAGGAAAGGCAGACAAAGAGAAAGAAAATTCATAACCTAACAAGCCTCAGAAATGGAGGGTGGGAAGGAACAAGAATGAATAGTTTAGAAACCTGGAAAAGCAAGCCAGCTAAAACTTGTCCTGCACAAAAACAACAAAAAGCCTTACTACTTTACACAGCTATCAGTAAGGATGTGCATTGACTTTTTATGATCCAAAGCAGGAGATACAACAAACGTGTGGTTAAACTTGCCATTATACTTGGATCTTCAAAAGGAACTGTTACAAAAACATGTTTTTGTACTACCTGAATTAGAGGAAAATATNATACTTGGACCTTCAAAAGGAAAATTGAACTCAAATAATTCTGTTACAAAAACATGAGGCCCACTACCTGAATTAGAGGAAAATATGCATTTATGTTCCTCATAGAACAGGACCTACCTTGTCTTAGCAAGGACTCCAGGTTTCTGAGAGCGTAGACAAAATTCAGCTAGTAAACAGCAGCAGTGCTCTACCAGAAAGTGGAGATTTAGATTAGCTGGTAGCAGAGGAGCATGAGCAAATTCATCCTGCCAATTAGGTGCCCCTATGGGGCAGCTTAGCTGGGGGTTTAACTCGCTGTCAGCATCATGTTGTTGGAAACAGAGCAAGGTGCTGACCATCACAGCACAAGAGGGGACATTGGCCCTCAGTCCCATTTAGAGCACGTTGATTGAAAAACCTGTTTGAAAAGAGTTCTTTGATAGCCTCACTGATGGGAATAGTTACATGCAGATGAATTTTCAGCTATGCTAATCTTGGCAGCAAATGCCATGTAATCTCAAACCTTTTCAAAATTCTACTCATTTGCAGCAAAGGTAAGAGAGGTTAGCACAAGAGAATTGAAAATAAAACATCACAAAATGAAAAAGTAATTTATACTGCCCTGGGACTTTAGACTGAGAATCTTTAATCATAATCATAATCATATGGCTATTGCACCATGAGACTGTGGGGCAGAGTCAAGATTGTTTCAGTGGCCTAATTATATGTATGTTGAGAGTCTCCATTATTTGGAATAACTTCAACAATGATGATGTACCAGACAGTCAATTATCATGTGTTATTTTGGACATCTTGACTCTCTTTGGAAATCCTTTTTAATTTTTTTTTAAATTTAGCTGTGGCAACAGCTTTTTAAGTAGAAAATAATCTTGAAATATTCCTCAGAAACCACAGTTATTTCTTCATTTCCCCAGGAAAGCTGAAACTTCAATATCCTGATCTTTTTGAATGTCACTTTCAAATGCAGGACTGAGGAAGATGTTAGACCTGGGGCATAAGTAAGAGATTAGTAGTTATATTAGCTCCAGATTAGTTAGCAATATATAAAATTGAAACTCCACTCCCCTCTAGCTGCTGGAAGGGAAAAGGAGCTTGCTGCTTTTTTTCCCCCAGTTTCAGTAGGCTTCTTTATTTTAAAAAATAGGCTTTAATTTTTTTATAGTCTTCCCCAACTTTGAAGTAATCTTTGTTTACAGCTTCACTGCTGTCTTGAGTTTATAACCCACTCATCTGACCTCAATAGCAGGTCCCCCCGTTGCCATTATTTTATATGGACTTTGGATGAGTAACATGGTGCCCAGCACTCTCTCTGTCTAGTCTGGTTTATTGCAGCTGGGTTTCTGCTCACTAAGTGTTGTCTGAGCTGTTTGTACACACCAACTATCTGCTGAAACAGAGTCCAGGAAGAAGAGGCTTGATTTTCTGACCCACTTCTGCTATCTCTGCTCTCTGCAAAGCAGCAGTGCTGTGCAGAGGTAACCCCTGATCCTTGCTTTTATTTAAAGAACTCCTGGCTTTTTATTTTTTATTCCTTTTATATGGCTTTGCAGGAGCCTTGAGAAGAAATAATGCTTTGAGAAAAACAATGGTAGTAATTTAAATGTAACGGTCTTTGCTGGTTTCCTTATTTCAGACTCAAAGGAAGTGTATGATTAGGGTCATGATTTTCATTTATTGTATTATTAAGTTTTATGCAGAAATATGGGCTCAATTATTTCTGTCTGAAAGAACTTTCATTTCACAGGTGTGGGAAGTTATTCTTCTGAATTCCTAGTAAACACCTATTTCATTTTTAGTTCTTAAGAAAAATAATACTTTTATTCTTCAACATTTCTGGACATTGACAACAACACAGCAAAAGTCCTTTTTTGAATTCTGCTACAGCATATTGGAGCATTGTGAAAGAATTACACATCCTTATGAGCTTTTCAATTTCCATATGCCTTCTGTTTCCTGGCCTCAGCTTCTCTAGGATAGCTCATGTTCCAGAGAATGGAGAAATAATTTTTGGCCACACTTTTCTCTTGTAAAAACAAAATAATCTGATCTTTCTGATAAGTGGGCTGGGAGTTCCAAAAATATTCTTTATTGTTCTTGTAGTCTTAACACATAAGATTCACTGGATGTTCATTCCTCAACAGTATGTTTATTTCCTAATGCACCAAAGGCTTTTAATATCTTAGGTATGAATTGTCTGTGTTTACTGCCTCATCATTACTTACCTTCCAACCAGTGAGAGAATTGTGTCCCTGTGAGATTGTCTCCATATGGATTGGACAGCTTGTGAGTATAAACAGTTTTCCTTTCCTAGCATTTGCTAAAGGTGATGGTCCTCAACCTAGAGCCTCTTGCCATAAGAGTGAAAAATTAAAATATGATGTTACTATATTTCCCCAACCACTCAAGATGCACCAGGACGATACACCCTCCTCAGTTTATCCATCGTAGAGACTACCTTTCCTAGATAATATTTGGCCAATGGCCTCTACATGATGTTTTCCAGCAGTCTGTGATGGGTTTGTACCACTGAAATAGCTACAATTGAAAGACAGAACTGTTCCACAATGGAAAGCCAGCAACAAGCACCTCTTTTTTAATCCAAACTTATTCTCCTTTTTTCAGGACTTTCACGACAAAGTCTCTTTCAGATGCATTATTCTCTTGCTCCAGCTGCTTCACAGCTTGGTGAAGAAGGTTGTTTAATTTTGCTTATTATTGAAAAAGGCATTTCTGAGTCTCAATGCTGTCATCATGTAAAATTTCAAGAGCAGAACGTAACAGAATCTGAGAGATTCCAATAAAACCTAAGATCTGTCAGATCTCACAGCATCCCCGGGTCTTTCATCTATTTTGATCTAGATATTCCCTTGAAGTTTTAGTTTCCCTGGGACTGTCCAAATTTCTTCAGAAGCCAACAGATTCCTAATTAAGAGGATCTGAGTTTTCCCTGGCTTCAGTATGCCTATGTTTAGTCCAATATTCACCCCTGAACATTTGCATTGCAGTGTTATAGTCTGACTTGCTGTGGCATTACCACATAGTATGGTGTTTTCATAGGACATATACTAAATTCAAATTTGGTCTTTGACAGGGGAAATTCTGTTCAGAGATTTTATGCAAATATCAGCTTCTGATATAAAACTTCAGTTGTTCTAAAAGTTTTCTTGACATTTACAGGACTGCTGGTCTACTCATCAGTGCATAAGTCCTTTTCTTTGCTGGCTTGCCAGTAGTCTCATGACTTCCACATCATCATCTGCACATCAGCACCATGAAATACATCTTTATAGTCCATTAAAATTCCTAACAGGGCCTTAATTGACTCTACTCTTTGCCCTCAATTTTGCTTTGCAGTAGAATATGTGATATGCATAGAAGAGCTGCTGCGACATCCAGAAATGTTTTGTTGTGAACAAGAAACATGTGTTTGCCTGTTGGCACCATCATCGTTGCGTAGTGTGTCCCTGGTAGCTGCATTTCTCAAGTCAAACACTGTTTGCGTCCTTGCACACAACTGCACTGGATTCCTCTGCCTGGTCGGCACACACATGCCTTACTCAGCTTTGTTTGCTTCTTAATTAGATTTTATTCCTTGCTGTGAGTCTCACTAGCCCCCTGACCATATGTCTCATAAAGCACGTGCTGGATTATAAAGTAACAGGCCTACTTACTTCTATAAGAAAACCCTTTTCAGTAGGCACAGGGAGCACTCCAGCTAAATACAGAACAGTGTGTTTTCTTGGAGACTTCTGTAAGTTGTGTTCCTCTTCCCAAGTTCTTTGAAAACCGCTCCTGTCTTTTTCCTGCCTATATCTTCAGTGACTAACAGTAAAATGACAACTTATTGCCCTTGACAGTACTAATTCTTAATCATTGATGCTAAATGATTTCCCACTGTACCTAATTGAAAATAGATTATTTTTTTTTTTACCCCACAGTCTTTCAAGGGCTAGAAACGTTGATTTTCACTGACATTCTCTTATAAGACTTTTGGCTTGGGCTTTGCAGCTGCCTGCTTAATCAGTGAGTTAACCTGAATGAGACAGAAAGCTTCTAGCTCTCACATGAGGGCTTATCTCACAGGAACTGGTATCTTTATGTCCATTTTACAAGCAGGATGCAAGAAGACAGTGGCAAACAGAGCAGATAACACCTGTTTGGTCAACATGAAATGTGGGTTAGATTTGTATTAGCCAGATTAGATTTTGTAATACCTGCTCTGCCATGGAGTCAGGAAATGTGTCAACTTGCTGTTCCATGGAAGTACTGTGGTAAAAAATCAGGTTTTAAGATCTGCACTGCAGTCATCTGCCCACAGGATAAAATCATTTTTTTGTGTGGGTGGCTTTGTTCAAAGAACAATGTCCACTTTTTACCAGCAATGGGGACTTCCATCGGAATTCAACATTGGAAGTTATCTTGGCAATCAGCTTTGATTTTAAAAAATGTTTTCCCCTGTAAATCACAGCTAGTCTGTGATGTTTTTTTTCCTGACATTTTCCTCGTTTGCTCGCTTTTTTAAAAACCTTTGATATTAAGACAGACTACATATGTCATCCAGAGCTTATGCCATGGACAGAAATGACAACAAGAAAGAATAGATTGGTCCCAAGGCACTGAGCCAAAACTAAAAGCCTTATTATTTAACTAAAATTACACAGATGAAAAACCGAAAAATCAGAGTATTAAAACTAGAATGGATAATAAAAAAGCAAATACAAAATTGTATGTGAAACCGGTAATCCCATCTACTCCAAGGATACCAATGAGTCTCGGGGATATGCCCCCACAGTCTCCGTAAGACTTCCTTAAATATTGCTGGAAATCCCTACATCCTCCATTTCCAGCCTCAGTTCATGGTTTTTCTGCTAGTACCTATTCTTGACTGTGGCTCGAGTTCTTGCTGTGCAGCTGCCCTCATTAAAAGCAGATGTAATTTATCAGCTGAGCAGCTCTACCCTGCCAGTAGGTCATGGCAGGTACAGTTGATAAACAGAACCAGCAGAGCCCAGCGTTTCTTCTCCTGGGGCTCCCAGTGCAGCCCTGAGCTGCACAGCCACCCACAGTACTCAGCTCTGCTCCAGAGGAGGGCTGGCTGCCCTTACATGCATTTCAGTCCCCGGGCAGATGGCTCAGGCCTTGGAGGAGCAGTGTGTCTGTATGGCACCCTCCTCCCTGGCTGGCTCCATGGAGAGACGGGCAGGGGCCTCCTCCAAAGGACTTCTGCCACAGACACATCTGGATTTCCTCATATGGAGGCGGGAGGAGATACTCTCTTTAGGGCATGCCTAAGCACAGTCTCCTCAGCATTTACAATGGATTTCTTCTTCATACAAGC
Source organism: Machaerirhynchus nigripectus (assembly GCA_013397975.1). NCBI lineage: Eukaryota > Metazoa > Chordata > Aves > Passeriformes > Dicruridae > Machaerirhynchus > Machaerirhynchus nigripectus. The sequence continues at coordinate 1,532,312 of VZRQ01008598.1, forward strand.
CCTCAGCAGCCTGTTCTTTCCACACAGGCACAAAGCCTCTAAAAAGCCACAGCTTGCCCAGTGCTGTGCCAACAACTCTGACATGAGCGCTGAATACTGTGTTTGTCTGAAATGCCATCATCATCAAAAGATGGGTCATGAGATGCTAGTCCATGGTTATAAAAACTTTCTCTTTAAAAGCTTTTTCTCTTCTTTTTTTTTTATAAAAACTTTCACATTTTCTAGTGAAATGGGATCGAAAGTGGAAGAGACAGAGTACCAACAACAAAACAAATTTCATGCAGTTTCTCCTTGCCTGCTCTCTCAGATATCCTCAATAGCTGGTCATAACATAAAGGATAGAAATAAAGTCATAAATACTTTATTTATGAAAATCTAAAAATAAGCAAACCCCTTAGATAACTATATAAGCAGAAAAACAAAATTCATGTTTCTCTCTCAGTCTTAACTCCTGAGGACTTCACAGAGACACTTAACCAGAAGGACTCTTTGTGGTAGTTCAGTAATATGTTTACCACTAAAATCAGATGACAACAGAAATGGCTGGTAAACAGCTTCATTCAATTTATGAAAAAACTGATGGAAGTAATCCAAGAATGCCTAATTTTCTTTTTTACTTTTCCATTGTGGTGGTTTGGGGATTTTTTCCCTTATGCATCCTTCCCTGGCAGGTTCATTGTTTGTGTCTTTCACAGGGGTGAAATCTGCTTCCTTTTAGGTTTACTTTCCTCTGCTTGTTTCCCTCCCACTTTTCATACTCTTTCTATTTTTTCTCCCTTACTATTTCTGTCCCTCTTCCCACCTCATGCATGTACACACACACACATGAGCAGATACTCAGAGTCCTTTTGATATTTCCCTTTCTTCCCTCTCATCCCTTGTTTTTCCTATGAGAGAGCCAAGCCAAAAATGCCACAAGAACAGCTTGTGCTCGTGATATGTTAATACTACAAAAGCAGTCACAGTCACTGTATTTTCACCAAGAGAGACACGGAAGATGAGTCTTTTTCCACTGACCACAGAGGTTTCTGGTTCCTAAAATTCAAAATGCTGTCTTGCTTCCTCCTCTGTCACTTAAAGCAGCACAGCTGCTCCCTGGCTGGATGAAGACAAGTTTCAGAAGGGCTACAAATCCCAGATGCATATGTCCTTGGCACAAGTGCAGGTTAAAAAGCAGTGATACAACAAATGTTCACCTAATTATACTAAGTATCTCATAAACATGGAACAAGACAGCACCTGTTACAAAGTATTTGTCATCTGAATTAATCTAAGTAGATGATGAGACACACAATGGATACAGATAGAAATGGACAGTCAAAGCAGTGAGAATTATTTTTCATCATGATGGGACCCAGGCTCGACACATCTGCACTGTAAACAGTCTTAGAGAGCCAGATGCTCAACTCCTTGACAAAATGAATTCTTCCATGATAGTTCTTATGTTTATAGAACACATTAAAACATTAACAAAGAAAAGAGAAAAATGTCTGTTGAACTTATTCCCTGGGAGGTTAGATTCCTCCTCTACCTCCTTTGCCCTGGGAGTCTTTTTCTTTCTGGCTGAAAAACCTGCAGACCTTGTGCCTGTGAGCTGAGCAACTTTTAGTTGGGTGCATGTATATCTTCAAGATTTCATCTTGAAATCTGCTTCCCTTTAACATGGGAGAGGTATTTGATGATGTTCTTCTTTATTGGAATACACATTTTAAGTAAAATTTAGAAATCTGTTGTCCACATCCAATTTCAACGACCATATTCCAGTTCTAACATGTAGGTGAACAGATATTCATGTTTGACACCTCTTTTTGCAGCACAAATTCTGTCGTTTACCTTACATTTCAGACAGATCCAGCTGTTCAGTCCTCCAAACAAATGTGCAATGAGACAACCTCATGGTCTGGCACAGATCCCTGAGAGTGGCCTGCCATTAAAACATGTAAAAGTGAAGTCATAATCATTCACCTGGAAATAATTCATGTTGCAAGGGACCACTGGGGGCCATCGAGTCCATATTCTACTCAAAGCAGGCCGGTACCTTTGAAGTTAGAGCCTAAAAGCTGATTTACAAAGAATAGTACAGGAAGCTGCAATATGGAGACAGAGATAGAAATGTATCACTGCTGCTGGATGCAGAAGGAAGTTAAACTACAATGGATAGCAGACAAAGGGAAGAGTTGGAGTCAAAAAGGTGCAGACATATCAGCACACTTCTTTTCCTACAAGCCAGACATTTGTCCTCTCCAGCACCAGCAGTGAAGCTTCCTGAATACACTCCTGTTGTTGACACTTCTCCAATTTTGCCAGAAAGCACTAACAGGCTGTAGTATCGGGTAGAAGAGGAAGGAGGGAGAAAGGGAAGTACTGAAAAGAGACTTATTCCCTGAACTGTCATCTCAATTTATGAGGACTATGACCACAATAACTGCTACATGTATTGGAGCTTTATCTACCACTTGCACATCAGTTGCTAAAGGCTATTTGAGGCATTTTCAGTTGTCCAGTTTTCTGCCATCATTCTGGGGTGAAAGATGATGCAACACTGGAAGCCAGGGTAGAAAGAGGCAGGAGGATGGGGATTGGCAAAGTCACACTGAACAGGTTTTGGTAGCTGGACATAGACACTTCTATATTCCACAAATATCCTGACCCTGTAGCCAAGTACACTGGTCACTGGATATAAATTCCCACTGAGCAGGCAACTTCTGAGTCATGCCTGCACTTATTTCTGGGCAATGAATCATGTTGGATTTGAGCAAAATTTTAAATTCTGTAATCTCACCCCTAGAAGTTAAATCTGGCCAGGGTATTGCCAGTGACGCTTAGAAGAACTTGTCTCTGTTCTTTCCCAAGCCCAAAATTTGCAGGTGAAAGGAGAGAGAAGACCTACCCATTACGGCACAACCAGCACCTCCTCCTGCCTACCTGTAAGATCAGCACTGAGAAAGGAGGGGAGGGGGGTATCTCTCTCCCTGGCAGCAGCCCTTACTGACTTCTCCAGGAGGTAGGAATTTGCAGAAGGCAGTCACGCTGGGATGTTTCTTCCCACTCTCTGAAGGCTAAAGTTTCTCTGTCACATCAAGACTGGCTCCAGCAGGAGCCAAAATAACATTCCATGTAGTGAAATAATGGATACTCTGCAAAAGGTGGGAGTGCTGCTGTGCCAGGTCAGCTCTAATCAGACCATTCTGCTACTGGCTTTGCAATGAATCATTCGGTTACTGGAAAGGCAGAAATTAAAAGGTGCTTTTTGCATCTTTTTCTAAAAACTGCCCACATAGGAAACAGCATGATGCAAGGGGGGAAGGAGACCAAGCTGTGGGAAGGAGGAGTGTGAAGCAGGCACCAGGAAATCCCTCTGTGCACATGGCTGAAAAAATCTAGTCACTGTGGAAAACACTTCAAAAATTCTTGTTTTTAAAGAGAAGTTCATTTTTGCTCAATTAGAACATGGTCCTCGTATTATTACCCAGCATGCAGCACATTAAAAAAAAAAAAAAAAAAGGCTTGTACTTTCAAAGTATTTCTTCAGGGGAGATCAAAATGCTCCATGAAGAAATGGGAGTAGATAAAAGAGCACAGCAAAGCTTCTGAACCTACATTTTCAGTTACATTTTTTGTCAGCAAATAATTTGCTTAAACAGCAGACTGTCACAAACAGAGGACAAATAAATGATTTATGCTGTACATAAAACTGCAAAAGCATCACTCAAGTTCACTCTTTTCTATTAATGTAAATACATAAATTTCACAGATGGCTTCTGTCTAAAGAATCTATGGCATCCTCTACTACTCTATGTGCTCTGCAAGGGAAGAATACAGGATACTAGTTATAAAGAACAATAACACCATAAAATGGGAAATTATGCAAGGGCAATGAAAGAAATTGAATGTTTTCACAGTAAGCTCAGGCTATCATAACACCAGTTTGGGTTACAGAGACATGCACTACAAGCAAGAATAAAAAATTTCTTTATAATAATGTGCTTGAACTTAATCACAAAATTTTGAATCAGAAAAATCATCAGACATTGGAACTTTTCAAACTTCAAAGAAGAAGTCTTCAGAAGGTATATCTAAATTCTTGCAGAAGGATTATTTCAAAATACTCCTTCTTGTCATGGTTGGCTTTGCTTTTTGTGTCCTAGCTACCAAAATTTGCATTCTTGGGCATTTCCTGTCATAATATCCCAGATGAGGGTGGCTTGTAATTCTTATACAAAAAGAAGTTTTTATTTTTAATCACAAGCTGACTAATGTTTTCCAACAAAAATGAATTCTTTCTTCAGTTCTCTCAGCTACTCTCTTTTTCCATGTTTCAAGGAACAAATGCCTGCAAGCGGAGCTGCAAGCTACATACTGCTCATCCCTGAATGTTGGGCTTTATCTCTTCCTCTTTCTCTCTAATAGTTTCTATTTCAGTCCTGGGTAAGTGGAATGAAACAAGAACTTCAAACTCTAGCCCAAAGGCCAGCATTCCACTTTTTAGCCATCTGTGAAACATTTCCTGTTTTAAGTACACGTGTTGGCCTTATCACTTCAGTGCCATAATCTTACTGAAGATTTTCAGCTCTGCTCTACCTGCAGAGAAATACCCAGCTGCTATCCACCAGGAAACTCAGAGGAGGGCTTAAAAATTGTGACTTGTTCAGTTTCAGGATGGAGGTTTGACTCAGGAACTGAAAATTCTGACAGCCTGCAGCATGGCAGGAGGGCAGCAGGTGCCCCGGTGCCACCCTGGCAGACAGGGTTGATCCCCACATGAGACTAAAACTCTTTGAACGAGACTGTCGTCAGGAAAGAAGGGACACTCTGGCAACTCAGCTCCAAAGGCTCCCAGCTGAAACTGAAAATGGCTGTAACTTCCAGCAGCAATTACACCCCAGCGCAGGGACACAGCATGTCTACGTGCAGCAGAAAGGAAAGGCTGAGTACTATCTCTATTCTGTGCTTGGCCCCTCATTCTCTGTTTCTGGAACCTAAAATAATCTGTCCTCATAAGATATGAGAGTTAGTAGGCCACCAGTTGCATGACAAAAAGGAGGCAACATTAGCCCTTTCTGCTGGTTATCTCCTTTCTAAAGTGTGAATGCTTGACTTACAGTGTTTTCCATGGTGCTTTGATGCCCGCATATCTATGTTGATGTAGAAATGTTTATTTGGCAATGGGGGAAAAAGAAGGAATAGAAAAACAAAAAATATTTTTTTCTGAGGTTTTGGCAAAGTCATGCAAAAGCTTTTTCCTGACCAAAACCAGCAACCAGGAGTACAAGATAAAACCAGTTCAGAAGAAGGAAAACCAAAATCATAGATAGCTGATATCCAGTTTCCTGTTTTCCTCCACCATCACAGAAAAAAGAGAGGTGAATTTCTCTGAAAGACAGGAAACCATGTGAGATAGTTTGGCAGGTCAAGAACTGAAGGTGTGATCAATGTGTTTGGACGTACTAGAAGATACCTTCGTGTATTGTGATGTAGTAATGATGTTTTGTGTGCAATATATCCATGGTTAAACATACACATGCGGTGTGTGCAGATATAACAGCATGAAATTCTAACACCAAGTGCATAAATAACTGTGTATGATTGCACTGAAGAAGGAGAAAGTAAAGGTCAGGTAAAGTGGATAACTACTGTCTATCTATGTACATGCTGAGAAAATTTCCTGCCGCATACCATAGTGCTTTACCTTCCACTTACCAGGAAACTTGTGGTGGTTTCATTTCCTGATCCTTTTCCTATGTACCCAGATGTTAACCTCACTCATGTGCTTTCAATGTGGCTGGAAACAGCCATGGGAATGAAAGCAAAACAAAGTGAAAGTGAGGTGGAGCTGACACTGTGACAGATCTCACAGAATATTACAAACATTCCCAGTGCTCAAGGCATACCAGTGTCCACAGAGTCACATCCACTTTAGCACCAGCTGCTCTGAGTTCAGCCCCATGTCTGTAAGAATCATTACACATTCTTCCATACCAGCACGGCTTTTCAGTGTTGGAGTCACTGCGACTGTAAGAAGTCTACATTTTTAACTTCACTTTTGTGGCTTCAGAATGTTGGAAATTTCGTCTTTTGAAACATCTGATTGTGAAAGTCACTGCAAAGAAATTACTATATCAAAACAGAAGGAAGAACTCATGCCTTTTTCTATTTAATTCAGTAAACCACAGAGTAACTATGAAAAGTAGGGCTCAGAGCTTACTCTTTCTCTAGACTTTGGATTACTCCTGATTCCCATATAGTGGAGAAATGCTCAGCTGATGCTGCTAGTCCTTTTACTGGGCACAGGGTAAGAAGTGATGCCGGAGTACAGCAGCCACCACTAAACCTGGCCCTTACCTTCAAAGGCAAGTGAAAACTGCCCCAATGACCTTTATAACACAAAGACATCCAAGAAGAAAAAGTTGCATGCACTCAGCTCAAAAGAGAGGAGACAAAACAGGAATGCTGTGTTTCCACAAACAGAAACACACTGTTAGCATTCAAAGAAGGCTGCTGGCCTTTGTAAAAGCCTGGGCTTCCTTGCCAAGCAGAACGTGTTATCCGTCTTCCATAAAACTATATAAATCTTTTTCAGCCAGTCTTCCTTTCTGAGAGTTTTCCAGATTCCAGCGTCTCAGTGTAAACTATTTCACACTAAAAAAGTTAAGGTTGGCTTCAGTCATTTCGCATTGTTTTGTGTATATAGTCTTACATTAAACTGACCCAAATCTTTCATTCCTTAGCAGGACAGGGAAAATTGGCTGAGGACAAAAATGCAAGATAACCCAGTTCATGAACCACTGAATTCGCTTGTGAAAAAACATGATTTGCTTCATTGGATTTCATTCTTGTCAAAGACAAAGACATAGTAATCAAATCAGTTTCAGAGTGTCCTATGTGAGTACAAGACTAAACCCAATAGCTGTTCAGAGCTAAATTTTGGGTTGAAAATATGATGCAGGAAAGTTTAGTCTCTGCTGTGCATTTAGAAAGCATGGAGTGAACAATGATTTGAGTACTATATTTCTCTAAAAGAATGAAAACGATTTTAGTATTAGCACTGAAGTTTATGGCTCCCTAATTTCCATATTAATTTTTATTTTTAATTTAAAAGTAGATTCAGTAATGCACAACCTGCTTCTGCAGAACAGTTTTGGGGTAGAGGGAGGTTAGGCTTACAAACCAAGTCAGCAAAAAGTTTTCATGGTCCCAGTGACAGAACACAAGATACATCTAAATGCAGTCAAAGACAATCTGCCATTCAGACAGAAGCTCTGGAGTGTGTTTTAACCACCCGTGTAACCATGGCAACACCAAACGTAGCAGAATCTACCCCAGACGCTGGGTGAATGCCAAGGTGGTGTTTAACCCACGCTTAATTTTCTCCTGCTGCTTCCAGATCCTAAACCATGTTACACCTGTCTTGGCTGTGTGCAGGTTTTTGACTGCCGCGTGGCATCCATTTCTCAGTACGTACATCTAGTCCCCGAAGGGGGAAGGAAGATGTGCAGCTGCTGCCAAGCTGCCTCCACCTGGGAAGGGAGGCCTTGCTCCACAGGGAGCTCAGCAGGATCATCACTGCTCCAACATGGCAGGAATAAGTGAGGGTGCTTCTCAGGCAGTCCGCAACCACTCAGATTCCTTCCAGAGCTACAAGTGGCACATGAAGCCTTGTCATATTTTCCAACAGTTGTGTCTGGGATCAGTGAGGCCACTTGCTTGAAGGACTAAAGAAATAGTGAACAGTATTTGGAGTTGAAAATAAGAATATTTTTGTGAGAGAGTCTTGGCAGCTTGTCTGGGTACAGAAAAAAGAAAATTTCTCTCTGAGCAACAAATCATCATTTGACCTGTTACTACCTACTAAGGTGTAACCACCAAGGTGCACTTTTTCAGAAACCACTCTCATGTGTAGGAGGCAGGCAGAAATGTTTCAAGAATATCTTTTATAACACCATTGAAAACAATTTATCATCTTGCAGCAAGTGCAAAGTAAGCCTGTGTCATGGTTTGACCCTGGGTTGATGGACAGTTGTATAGACCAATAGCGCTTCTCGAAATTCACATATTTAAACCAGGTGGAAGCCCGGGAAATTCTCNTGCACTTTTTCAGAAACCACTCTCATGTGTAGGAGGCAGGCAGAAATGTTTCAAGAATATCTTTTATAACACCATTGAAAACAATTTATCATCTTGCAGCAAGTGCAAAGTAAGCCTGTTAGATTTACTAACTGAGACTGGTCCTTCGGGTCTCCTTTGGGATCAGAGCTGAAGGTTAGTTCCCCTGAGTATCAGAGAATGACATAATTTCCACCAGAGCTGCCTAGAGCTGTTTTCAAGAAGAAATACCTAACACTGTTTCTTCAAAACCACCCTTGTCCTCAGTCAAACAAATACTCATGTGTCTATTGGCCCAGCAAAAGTTGTTGCCAGTGGTTTGTGGGGAATTTGTATAACAAATATTGAAATATTGAAGCATAAGATATATATATATAAAGTTTAAAAAAAAAAAAAGGTCTTTCAAAGACTGTTAAGAGGGTTTCTGGAGAAGAGGGGCCATGAAAAGTTGTATTATTTAGCTGAACAGGAAATTTAAAACTTGAGTAACCAGCCCACTGTGCACCAAGCCTTGAAATGTCAAGATAGCTCATTCAGACATATAAAAAGGCACATGACTGATATTTTAGTCTGTTTGAATAGCAAAGCACGTACTTGTGCCTTTTCCAGAGGTTCAGGAGGAACCCAACACTGCTTTTTCATTATGCTGACTTTATTCCATCTGAATATAGAGTAGACTTTTTGCAGGTTTGCAAGAATATTTTTTTTGCTCTCTCAAATGCAATGTGACCTGGGAATTCTGTGTAAGCCAGCACTGAAAAAGATTCAGAAGAAAAATAATGTCTTACCCTTCTTTCTGCCTTCCTGCTAATGACCACACCTATGTATTCCTAGGATAACGCAAGTATATCTTTTCAGAGGCAAATGATGATTGACAAAAACTTTGTAAAATACTCCATAGCCATTTCTCTGCCAGCAGCAACACATCCATATATAGCAGTGAAGTGGGCAGTGTTTTCAAATCACATGAGGATCTGGGGATGGGAAATAATGTTTAGTCGAAGAGCAAACAGTTTTATACAGTAGCAGTAGAAAATTGGATTATACTTTTTCCAAATGTAATCAAATCCAGGACAAGTATCCTTGAAGGATTTAGGAGCTGCTAAGATTGTGGTGGGAATTAGATTTGTTCTTCTACCTTTTGTTCCATGGATTATGCAAAAGGTAACAGAGCTTGCCTTAGAATTTTTAGCTTCTGTACTAAAAATGAAAATGATTGCCATCTCCTTTCTAGGCTGTTTTGCTAAATACTGCACAGAAAAGCTTCATGATTTAATTTACTGAACTTGTCAGGCTGTATCAGAAATACAAAGAAGACTTTGCTGTAAGAATCTTCATTAAAGACAGGGAAGAGAAAGTGCTGCCTGGAACACCGCCTTGGTGTTTATTGCTCAACACAGAAAAATGGTTGTACTCAAAAACCACATCAACCCAGAAAATTAGAAGGCACTTCTTGTTTCCTTTTCAAGGGACTCAATGGAAAGAAGAGCCTAAATCCATGCCTGAAAATGGAAGAACTATGACATGAAAGTCTTGAAGAGACCATTCCTGCTGATATGAAAGACTTTCCACTTTTTGTGCCTAATCAACCCAACAAAAATGCTTGACATTATGTTCCACAGAATACTGAGTTATCTGGTGTTTACTGGATTCAAAACATTTGAGATTCTCAAAAGATTTTTCACTGAGCATGTCAAGTTATCCCAACACTGATTTGGCAATAAAGGACAAGGATTCAGTCAGTTTTAGTCAGAAATATAGCTTAATATCTGCAAACTTGTGTGTTTTAACATTGATTACGTAGCACCATTCAAATGCAAAATGTACTTACTACAAACATTCTTTGGTAAACATCATTAAATAACTGCAAGCATCAAAGCACAAAATGAGATATTTCAAAAATTTTGTGAACTGTGGCATTCCTTTCATAAGTATGGTTTTAGGGAAAGTATTAGGAAATAACTCTGCAAAAGCTGATCTGCCCCTACTGAAAAAGAAGCAGCAAGTCTATTTGGTGGGTTTTGATAGATGTTCTGAGTTTATAGAGGCTCCTCTTTTTATTAGTCCAGGAAAGAATCAAAAACTTTCACAGTATTGTGTTTAGTCCATCATTGCAGCTGAAAATAAAATTCTGATAACAAGCATATAATGTCTCATTTAGATGTTCAAAATTTACAGTATTACAAGATTTTCATGTGCTCTTTTGTCTTTTCAGCCTATCATTCTTTGGTAACAATTTTTGAGACTAAGAGCTATGGATTCCTATGAGGGCTTCAAGGAACTGAGGGTACAATACAGCAATATTTAGGTAGAGAAGAGTCTTCGGAGTTTCTTCAGTTTAACAGTTTCTAACGGTGATCTGATCTCCCTGTTTTACTATTCTGCGTTGTTGGTTGGTTAAATTAATTTAGTTATGTATTAATATTTATGTGTCTGACTGTTCATTGTTAGAGTCCGTGAGCTGTTACCTTCGGCAGAGAGCTTCGTGTTAAACTTGTGAATTCGGACAGCTGTCAAAGCTTGTGGCCCTGCTCACACTTCTCCCTATATCCTGTGTTTCCCCCAATACTCTGACGTCAAAGGTGCACTACTAGGTTTTTGTATTTAACAGTACACATGACATACAGCATTTTGTTGGATGGATACCTCAATGGATTCATGGCATGCAACTGGTTTCTTGGATGTCCCTGTAGGGCTGTTGGGGTTCTTGCCACCACAGAGAAGCAGCTGATGGGAACTCTCATCTAGCGGAAAATGATGTCATTGAGTGCATGTGGTTGCAACACTAAAAGACTGGGCAGGACAGCTGCTGAACCTCTTGTTGCGGAGCACATGTCAGCTGATGTGGCAGCGAATGACAAAAGTTGTAGAATGGAGACTGAAAAATCTGTTCTAGAAACAGAGTAGAAGGTCAAGTCTAATCTCGTTTGATCACTGGTGATTCACAGTCCTGCTAAGCAAGACAGCGTTCAGAAATAGGCAATGGAACATTTTACCTGCCCTGTCAGCCACTGGGATCCAAAACACTTGGACATCTTGAAAAATGGAGTTGGCACTGACCTCTAGCCCCCGGCAAATGAGTTGTGCTCCTATTCAATGTATGCTGTTTTCACCAACCTTTGCAGCAAACAGGAGAAGCCTCCCTGCTACTAAGAGGCAGAGCACCCTGAATCAGGACAGAGTTCACTGTGAGAGAGCTGCTGCTTCTATCTGCATCAGTTTTAGGGAATAAAAAAGCCACCAGTAATCTATCACTTTTTATAACCAATATGTTCAGATAAAACACATTAAAAGGAGACAATTTTTTTTAACGCATCAGGTTAATACCAGAAAAGGCAGAAGAGTTTGTCAGAAGAGGTGTCAAGAGAAGAAGCACTAAATGTAAGTAAGAATCAAATGCAAATATTCAAAGGGCACTTAAAATGTTGTGAGTGATTCATGGACATAATGCAGAAAAACCTGAAGGGACAGCAAGGAATGATTATAAAAGTAAAGATGAAAATTTAAAAAATCTATTAGTAAAATCAACAGAGAAGGGAAAGGCTGTGAGAATTTACATGACTCTTGTGCAAGCAATGTTGACCAAAGTAAATGAACCTTCCTCCAGATTGGATGGGGAAATGAACACTTCTGGAAAGTGCTCTCAATTGCTATTTTTCAAACAGCCATATATTTAATAGAATAGCATTTTTAATGGAGCACAAACTTTCTTTGGTTCTCAACTACAAATGTCATGCCAGAAAATGGTGCCTAAATCTGCTATGGATGTCCTGAGCTACGATAGTCCTGAATCATATCAGTAATATTTCTACTCTTCTCTTACTCCCATGCTTCTCTAAAGTATTTTGATAAGAACTGACAGACTATAAATGTTATCTGCTGAATTTACAACAGGCCAAAAGAACTGACTGAATGCTAACCCTATCCCGAATTATGCTTAATACAGTAAAATTTGAATTTTTTCTGCTTTTGCTTTCCTAGATTTCATTGATAAAATTCTAAAACAGTAAAAAGCAAAATGCAATCTGAAAGTCAAATGAATATAATTATGAAGTATAATGACAGATCATTCAACTATAGAACTGCATCAGAATTTTTTATAAACTTAGATAAACAAACAAATCCATTTGCAAATTTATCTAATAGCTTTCTGTAATAAGATCCTTGTTTACCCTTGCACTTACCAAACATTTTATCATACTGTGTGCATGTTATTAAGTCCCAAGATGCTCTTTAGTGAGATTGATTTGCTAAATTGAGTCAATTTTGCTTAGGTCAAATGGAAGTGCTCTGCACCATCTGAGACAGAACTTTCATCGTACGGAAGATGGTGGCATCATGCACCATTCTGCACTAATTACGTGCAGTCCAAGGTTGCATCAAACTGCAATTGCAGCTCCACGTTGCTGTGATGTGGGGCTTGAAAATCCTTAATGGAAAAATTCACTCATCAAACAAATGAATAGCTATTATGTAAGTATGAAATAACAGTACTAATAGTCAATACTCAGTTCTTCTCAGAAGGAGTGCAAGTTAAATGTAAAAACATTTAGCTGAAAAGCAAAAAAACTCATATACTGCATGACAAAACATTTCTAAAATGCTCATCAGCTCTGGTGCTTTAGCTGATGGCAAACATATGGAGGAAACTAAGCTTCAAGATAAATGAAGCCTGAAGATTGAAAATCTATGAGGGATAATGTGTATTTAAATAAAAATATTTCCAAAAGCCTAAAGTGTAACTTGGAGGACATTTCCTGTAATTTCTAAGTAAAAAGCCTTTCTTGAAAATTCTCTTACCCAAACTGCTCTGCCTGAAGTTCTCCTATTTTTATGAAAATTCTCTTACCCAAACTTCTCTGCCTGAAGTTCTCCTATTTTTAGGGCATCCTGGTGAGTGCCCCAGCCATGCTACACACCACCATGGATGTTCCTGGTCACTCAGTGAGGGCTTAGAATCTTTCTTTCCCTAACTATACCCAGGGCTTTTCTGTACATGTAAAGCCAAGGTCCTTACAAGATTCCTATACAAAGCCTAGAGAAGCTGTGGACAGAAAATTGCATCCCACAGCTCTCCTACAGATGAGTATTGTCTTGGTCTCCATGTCTGGTATTGGCACCTAAACTGGAAGCCCCAAAAGAATTTTAAGGGTTTGCCTATCAAGGGAACTGGACAATTCACTGTCAAATTGGACAGCCCTGGAAAATCCAGAGAAGACATCTGAGAGAAAGACAGACAACATGCACAAGAGCCTCTTCAGTCCACTGAATGCAAACATACTGCAGCTTTCAGCCCTAAGCTCAGCAAAACTCTATGAGGGCTGTTTTCCAAGGGACTCCTCAAGTCAGAAGAAAAGGCTGACTTCATTGACATGTCTCTTCATGGAAAATCCCGAAATACACTGATGCTCCCACAGAGCTGTAGGACTGTTCCTTCTTTCCCTTTTCTGTCCCTACAAAAAGATGTGGGTGCAGAAGCACTGCATGTTCCTGCAGGTCCTGCCTGTTTCAGCTGGCATTGGAGACAGTTGTGGGAATCTCCCATTTCAGAGAAGCAGAGTGGGTTTGGGAGGGGCTAGGTAGAGACACCACATCAGCCATCACGATCTTCCCTGAGTGCCAGCAGAGACAGTAGGATGGGATACATCCTTCTCTTTCCTCTTTTAGACAAACGTTGCTGTTTTTAATCATTGCAATCTCACAGGCTACAATACTCTCCTAAGACTTTCACAGGTCCTTTAAACCAGAAAAATTGTACACAAAATGATAATGAAATCTGCAAGGGCATCCAATGGGCCCCAGGACTGGAGCATTCTACAGCATGGATGCAGCTGGGTTACTGACGTGCAGCATAGCCCTATCTGCATCCCCCTTGTCCTGCACACTCAGAATCACTGTCTGGAACAATTACCTTAGTCAGGATGAAGGTAGCCCTGCACTAGACAGGTAAAATCTCTATTTTCCAATTTTTTATTTCTGTATTCTTGCCAGTGTGTCTACCACCATTGTGTCTTTCTTAACTCCAGTACACATAAAGAATAACTCCATTGCAGTCAACTGGCACATAATATTTTAAAGAAGGTGTGAGAAGACAGTCAGGACTAGTGGTGATTTAACTTCAGCCAGCAACTCAGCCCCCCACAGCCACTTGCTCCCTCCCTCACCAGCAGGGTGGCAGAGAGAATTGGAAGAGTTTAAGTCAACAAACTCATGTGTTTAGATAAAGATAGTTGAACAGGTAAAGCAAAAGCCGTGCACAAGCAAAGTAAAACAAGGAGTTCATTCACCACTTCCCATCAGCAGGCGGGTGCGCAGCCATCTCCAGGAAAACAGGGTTCCTTCACATGTAATGGCTACTTAGGACAAAAAACACCATCATTCCCATCATCCTCACCTTCCTCCTTCTTCCCCCGGCTTTATATGCTGACCATGTCACCACATGGCCTGGAACATCCCTTTGGTCACTTGGGGTCAACTGTTCCAGCTGTTTCCCCTCACAACTTGTACACTCCCAGCCTCCTCCACCAGTGGGGTGAGGAGAGAGGCACAAAAGGCCTTAACCCTGTGTAAGGGCTGCTCAGCAGTAACAAAAATATCTGTCTTACCCACACTGTTTCCACCACAAATCCAAAATATAAATGCACACTAGCTACTTTGAAGAAAATTAGCTCTATCCCAACCAAAATCAGTACAAGGTCTAAAGTCTGCATTATTCGCTACTCTTGCTCTTGACCAATTCTTTAATCCTTCAGTATGAAGTTTTAAATACACCAGGAACTTTACAAGACAAACTAATGAATTATTATTTTAATACACATTAACCACAATTCCACTAATTGTTCTAAAGCATGCAAAAGAAAATTATATCAAAAGCCAGCTTTTATTGGAACACAAACACCTCTAACCATCTAAATTTCTTAAAGCATCTTTGCTTTTAATTCGATTTTGTGCAGTTTGCTAGACTGCATTTCAGGCATCACTGGGCCACAGTTAGTGAATGGAAATTTAATCTGCCTTCTCTAATAGTCAAACCTCTTCCTCAGCTGAGTGGTTTGGAAGGGTTGGAACATGCACTGACTTCAAAATACTATAAAAATTACTTAAGTCATGAGGGTACATCAACTTCACAGTGCCTGTAGCTCTATCTTGAGTCAAGTTCAACCTGAGCAGCTCATTATATTCAAAATCTAGACAAATGTGCAGGCACAAACCTCAGCTTTCTAATCACAGCCATATAAAGAATTTATGTTAGCAATAGAACATTTTAAGAGGTTCTACACAAATTTTGACAGTTGAGATAAAAACTGAACTCTCTATTTCTTTGCTTTTTTTCCTTCCTTAGTCCAATCAACTCACTGTTATATAAAGAGGTAGCGATGAAAGTACTTATCTAAAGCTGAAACTACTTATCTAGAGCTTCATTCTCACCTATATTGGGGTTTTATTTCTCTTCTTCTCTCATGAGCACTTCTGATATTACAGTAGAGGTATTCACAACCCAAAGGCCCCCTAGAAATCTCTTAATAACTTTCATGAATGCTGGGGTATTTTTCTTCTCTGTGAAGGCCCTCTTATTTGAATACTGCTAAATCATCTAAACTGAAAATTATTTATAAATTAGTTTTGCAGAACAAAGTCTTTGCCTTTTTAGAAAAGTCTGAATTGCAGTAGATTACAATTTTTTTTATAGAATATCATCCAATGTGTTTATAAAGCCTTAATTTTAAACCTTTATTCAAACTGGATCAATTGAACACTTTATACTGCAAATATAGGGCAAACTTCATTTCAGGAAGCACATACAAATTTTTTTTATTTTCCTTTTTCTGTAAAGAGCTATTTAATACAGATTCATTGCCCTTCTACTTATAACCATAAACCCAATCTTTTGTTAAACAAGATAAATAACTAATAGTCATATATTTTCATACACATTTTCACACACGTGTGCCAAAATAACTCATACTTCTTTTACACTGGATTTATTTTAGACTAAATAGTGCATGTCTCCTTGCTTTATGTTTTTAACTCTCCAATAACACATTTGGGGCTTACTCATTTCCCCTTTTCATTTCAAGTATTTTCACATTATAACCCCTAAAGACAGACTGACAGCTGGGATCTCATAACATAAGCATCAAACCTATATGAACTGACTTCTAACTTTAAAAATCACAGAGCTAGAAGGGATTACAGGTAGTCATTAGGTCAGGCATCCTTATACATAAGCAAGTTTTCCCAGTTATTAATTGCAGTCTTCCCTCCTATAATTTCATTACTCTTTGTCCTATTCACCATGGAAAAAAGGGACAAATTAGCATCTTCTTTGCAGTACTCTCACATATCTGACTACTGTCTTCATAGCCCTCGTCTCTTAATGATTAAATAAATTCTTTCAATCTTTCAATGCAGGTCATATTTTACATTTTAGTCATCATTCTTCATCCTTTTCTCTGAATTTGTCAAATGCCTTTATTTAAATGCATTGTCCCAAACTGGGTTACTATTCTGCTACCTTGACATTAACAGGCAGCGGGAAAGCAGTGTTTTATGACTTACATACAGCATTCCCTGAAGGTATAACAATTACTTTTGCCTTTTCCATTTGTGTCCTATGCTCCCATTGTGATCCACTGCAGCCCCAAGATCCTTTTCTGAATTTTTGCTATTGAACTAGATATTTTTTTCCCATATGTGTCTAGTTGATTACACTTGCCCAAGAATAATACATTACACTTGTTCCTACTCAATTTCATCTTACTATTTTCAAGCTGCTTAGTCGATTTTTCGAGGTCAGTTTGAATTCTATGGTCTTCTCATGCCACCCAACTACATGTCACCCAAAAATTGTATGGGGATATTCTTCAGATAATTAGAAAAAACCTGAACAAAGACCAAAGAATCATCTCTGGTGAACCATACCTGCTTTTGTGTTTGTTGAAAGTCACTGATCATCATTTCATGGCTTGTGAAACCTCCCCAACCCTTCTGTATCTGCACTATGTCAGTGATTTATAGACTCATAGTCTAGCATGGGTTCTGCTGGAAGGGATCTTTGAAGGCCATCTAGCCAAACCCCCTAACACAGATCATATTTTTTACAATTTATTACATAAGACAATACAGAAAGCCCTAATAAAGTCAAGATTAATCATGTCTATGTTCTCAAATTCTGTTGTACTGCTGTACAAGGAAATTACATGGATTTGGTTATTTTGTACTGGATGCTACTCATATCCTTGTTGTTTTCCAGTTCTAACAGTTTCAGTGAGTTGTTCAAGCATTTTCTGAGAGCAGAAATTAGGTTACTGGTTGAATCATGCCCTGATCTTCTTTTCTCCTTGTTTGAAGACAGGCACTGGCTCTCCTTGATGAACCTTTCAAGTTTCAAGCCCATTACATGCAGTCCAATGCAACAAGAGTATCATGAAATTCTTTAACTTCACTAGGAAACTTGTAATCCCTTGCTGACTTGATAAACACTAATCTAAATTTTTCATTTTCCATTCAAAGCTGATATTTTTACTTTACTGTACTACTTCTCATTCTTCAACTGATCGTGCTTGTAAGGATCGAGGCAAGAAGTTATTACAAAATTTAACCCTCTGGGTATCATCCAGCAACAGCTTTTCCTCTCCGCTGAACAGCTGACCAATTCACCATTTCCTTCACCTTCCCTGTGTTACAATTGCATGTCTAAATTGACTGATATCTCTTGGCAGATGCATCTTGTATTGAGCTTTGACTTTCTAAAATTTTGTTCCTACATGTTCAGGTTATATTTATCACTCATCCTCAGTAGCCTGACCTAGTTTCTGCTTCCAGCTTGATTCTTTCTTGTGTTTAAGGTTCATTCACGGTTCATGTTTTAATCAAGCTGATCTCTCATTGCATTTTCTTCCTTTTCCTTCACAGTGGGGCAGAATATACCTGTGGATGAACATTGTCACTGAGTGTATTGTTTGGAAGGCACTGACAGTTTAGCAGCATTTTCTTCACATGAGATCTTGCTTACCCATTCTGTGACTTTATTGAAGCCTACCTTCTATCCCTCAGCTGCTATTCCTCCATCTTGTCCTGAACAATCATGAATCTTTTTTCTAATGGCAACTCCTAAAAAGCCTCAAAATCTCATACATTCCTCACAATTGTCAAAAAATATAAAAGAATCTCTGCTTTAGTTGCTTTCTTTACTTCTTGAATCAGAAACATTTTCGCCGATACAATCCAAAGGTTTTCCAAGAAATCTGCTGTATTTATTTCCCAGCACACATTCCTCATTATCTCCAGCTACATTCTACCAAATATAAAGGTTCTTGCAACTTACCACATTTTCTTTTTTTCCCTCTGTTCTTTTCTGCTTATAGTACAAACCTTGGAAATAAGATGCAATTTAAAGCTATATCTTGCACTCGAACACTGAGTTTTTGGAAAATTTATGTCTAGCACATGTTTTGCCTGATGGGAATACAAATGTCATTTCAGGATAGTATTTTCAGGATAGCTTCAGTCATTAACAGAGCCCATGAGCTCTTGCAAGTGAGGACATTTACTATGCTGCCAATATGGAATATGGCATTAGGGAGTGAATATGTCAGCAAGCAAACCCAGGTAGTCCGTGTGCTTGTCCACAGTCAATCTGGGGTTTGTCTACAGGATGTCAACACTGGAAACCAGTGGATTTTGGAGGATGCCAGGCTGCTAGACACTCATGTTTATCCTGTTTAAACTCATGATAATCTCGCTGAATCACATGGAAGGGAGAAGACTGAAGAGACCTGCTCCAGTAAAAGCAAGCCCTTTTGAACACAGCTGGACCTCCTCTAGGACAAAAAAGACACTTCTTAATACCAAAATATATATCTAGATAATTTTGTTAGCTTGAGAGCTATGAGCAGAAATAACATAGAGAGAAAGAAAGAGAGAAGGAGAGAAGAGAAATAGAGGAAGAGAGGAAGAGAGAAGGAGAAAAGAGGAAGAGAGGAAGGAAGGAAGAGAGGAAGGAAGGAAGAGAGGAAGGAAGAGAGGAAGAGAGGAAGGAAGAGAGGAAGGAAGGAAGGAAGGAAGGAAGGAAGGAAGGAAGGAAGGACGNAGAAAGAAAGAAAGAAAGAAAGAAAGAAAGAAAGAAAGAAAGAAAGAAAGAAAGAAAGAAAGAAAGAAAGAAAGAAAGAAAAAGAAAAACAAGAGAAGGAAAGGGTGATAAACAGTGTAAAGACAAGGTAATTCTAACACACTAAATGTAAACTCCTCTATTTTATTTAAACATGTTGGTGGCTTATAGTTTATAAAAATACAGCATGAAAATAAAATAGTGATCTCATAAGATAAAAACTGTCATGTACCAGCATATATCCTTATATCAAGGATATAAGCATATATCAACATATGCCAAATATCCTTAGCAGAAGCAAATGTGGAAGCTGTCATTTCAAGTCAAATAATACTCATTGAGCATAATGCAAATGATAAAATGTAAAGTTTGCAAGATGAAGTTAGATCCTGAGCAGGCTTCTTGTATGCAATGACATAAATACTGTCAGCATGAGTTTGAAATTACCCCACTGCAGGCTTACTAAGGAGCAACAGATACAGTGCCAATGGACAAGGCATTTCAAGGGAAGGAATACCTCTCAAGCAGAATGTAATGATGAAGAGTTTTCCTTTTCTTACTATATATGTAGCACAAATTGTCTGAACAACAGAGCCCCAAAAATCCCTATTCTCTGTCAGATCATACATAGGGCTTGAAATTATATCTTAGTATTTCAGCTTTTGTTCTAATAAGAAGCATTTTGGCATGCTGAGTATTTTTTTTAAAAATGTGTAAAAACTTAACTTGATGTAAACATTATCTTGAATTCTGTCTGTGTCTGTAAAGTTCTGGAATGAATAGGTGTGAAAAGCACAAATTGGCCCATGTATCATAATAAGGTCTTATTTTCAAGAATGGTAAATCAAACTTTTTGACCTTCAACTTCTAAGTCTTTGATATAAGTGAAGAGGCTTTCTAAAACCTAGGTTCCTTTAGAGGTATAAAACTTTAGAGAATATAACTACCTGCACAATAAAACCTCAACGCCTTGGGGACCTTAACAGCTTACTCTCTAGGGTAAACACTCCTTGCAGGAAACAGAAAAATGGGGAGGATGCAAGAGACAAGCCAATGTTTTCCAGAAACTACTTAAGCCATCTCAGCAGTAACTAACAGGTATATGCACTTGTCTTAGCGATGTGAAGATTAGCTTAGTACTGAAATATTAGAACGCTTCAGACTAAAATGGCTCCTTCTGTACTGAACATAGAGAAACCTCTCCTTGAAGGGCCACCAGGAATTTTTAAGAACTTTAGTTAACTTAGACTTATCTAAGTTCCTAAAGATGTCTTGCATCAGTAACAACCTCTTTCCTTTAATTGCACTGATACCTTATGCAGGTGCTTTATTCTTCAGTCACCAACTGAATTGTGTATCTGTATGTTAATTTTTAACTGCTGGGTCATGGACGCTTGGTGTCTGTGCTATTGATTTCTGATACTCTAGTGCCCACAGAGCAGGATTAGTCATTATCAGAATGACTAGAGGGGGATGAAAAGATTTACAGAACTATCTTCCCTGCATGTGCAAGAAAAGTGCACTATAACAATGCAGTGGGACTGACATAGCCAGCTGTATGTCACTGAGGTGAGGGCGGCCTTCCTGTCCTCATGGAGCACCCCCTGGTCCCATTGTCAGGGGAAGTAATGGTGGTGAAATTGTTGTTCTTACATCAAATAGGTAAGAAGCCCTCCACCATGGCTTATGAGGCCTGTTCTCTTCCCTTTGTCATACACAATAGGTGCTGGTTAGACATTTTAGTCTCTCTTGGAACCAATTTAAATCACGAGCACAGAGCACTCCTTTACTTTGACCTATTACTAAAAGGTTCTGAAAGTGCTGAAAAGTGGTTTTATCACACAGTTTATGATTTGAAACACATGTAGCAGATCCATCTCCTTGTACAGCTCCCCAAATCACACCCTAGTTCCTGAGATTAGATTCCTTCAGCTGCTGTATTTTTCCAAGAAAAGTGCTCATCCTTACTGCCAGCCCTAAGCACTTCTGTAACCTTTCTTTTTTTTTTTTTTTTTTAATTATGGCTTAAGCAGAATAAAATAAAGTCTTTTAAGGCTAAGAGTAGAAAGTAGAGGAGCAATATGTGGCTATCCACCCAGAGAAATAGCAGGCAGAACTGCCTGAAAAAGCCGTAAGAAGCTGTACAGCAAGAAGCATGCATAGCAAAAGCTATATAACAGCTAGATAAAACAGTTAAACACAGGAAAGGAAGCATAGGAGTGAGCAGGCAGAATATAATGGTAGATTGCCCTTGCACAGCTGTTACACCAAAACCACTTTCCTATCGAAAAATAAGGATCAAATTCATCCTTCGGTTTGTATACTCAGAATCGCACATATTTTACAAATAAAGAGCTTATAAAGCATAATTGTTCCATAAGTAGGAAATCAAACGAAGCCCAGGTCTATTAGAAATGGAGTCTTGCTCCCAGGTTCTTGCCTGTCATAATGGCCCCAGCTCCACATCCCTAGTGGACCCATAAAAACAAGAGGCAGCAATGCTGTTGATATTCTAGACAAAAGTATGTGCTGAGGCACCTGCCAGATCCTTTACTTTCTCCTAGTTGGGCCACTAGCCTGGGGCTCCTTTCTGCCCAAGCATCAGCATTCATAACAAGGGTGGTAATATAGCCATCTTTTTAACTCCTGCTGGTCTTCCAGTTTGGCTTGATGTGGGTCAACAGGCCCAAAGCTTAGCAGGGGGAGAGAGGTCACATCTAAGACACATTTTGTATATTTTTCTTTTAAAAGAGACACAAAATGTTCACTAAAAACCTTAGTGTTCCCAAAATAGTCTTCTAATATCACAGATAACAAAAACATTCAGTACACAGGTAGTACATGCAGTACAGAATAAAAGAATAATTTTATACTGTCCAGGGATGGTTACCCCCAGGTAATGCATCATTAGAATACTGCTGTGTGGCTATTATTAAAAATTATACCATCAAACATTTTCTTTCATTCTTTCTGACTACTGTATGCTTGTCTCAGAGTTCCATCTCCAATGTATGAGAAACGTTTGATTTTATACTCTACAGCATTACTTGACTCCATGGAGCCTGACCTGGTCTTACAGCCTGAGAAAAATGAAATTTTGCATAAACAGAAACAGTTATAAGAGACCTTTGACATTCCAAGGAGACTTTAGTACAGAGACTCAAACTATTTATGTGATAAATAGAGGTACAAAAATGGAGGAGCTGTCCCACATACAGCTAATTCTGCCTTTGTTTGATTTGGGCTTTGGGGATTTCATTGTGTCTAATGGTTAAGCATCTACCTGTTGGATCAGTCTTCCTCAAGTAAAGAAGAAAGCAATAGAGGGAAGAAGGTGCTTTTGAAGATAGCCAAACTTAAGCTCCAATTCACCAAAAGTAAGCACTTAGGGATTGACATTAAGAAATTTTAAAATCCATTTTAGATGGAGTGGATCTCCCTCTGGAGGTCTTCAAAAGCACCTGACCTTTCTCCTACATCTAGGAAAGAAATTTATTTATTATAAAAATTCGTTTGTTTGTTTGAAAGAGAAAAGGAGAGGTTTGGGGAATCACAAGGCACTTAGCATGAAGACCCAAGCACTGGAGCTACAAAAATATAGCTTCCCTTTCTTTGGTAAAGCAGAATTTGGGAAAAGTTTGAGAGAAAATGCAAACAACAATAGCTAGCACCATTGTGCAACAAAATAATGTTCCTTTCCTTTTTTCCTAAACTTTCTTGCCACTGGAGAAATATGTAGGAAAGCAGTGATGAAGGTAAAATAAATACCTTTCCTGTGCTAAAGACAGATAAATTATGTCTGTATTAAAGACAATGGCATTGATATATTCTTTATCTGAGGTTTTGAAAAACTTCTCATTTCTTCTCCCATCTGCAAGTAAGAGAGCACATTAAACTTTTCCTAATAATTTCCCAAATCTTTGTTAGTGTATAGTACAAAAAAGGAAGACAACTAATAAATTAGTGGGGTGAGAGTACAGAAGCAAAGAAAGAGCTGATAAACAGCCACTGTGCCTTGAGACAGTTTGTAGTGAAAAAGCAGTACTTGGCCTGAACTCAACTTTACAGATGTAATGCCAAAAATGAAGTAACTCCTCTCTTTAAAGCCCCAGAGAGTCACTGGAAAGCTTCCTTAGACTTCAGATTACACTGTAATTTATTTTCCAGTGAGTAAATCGCTAACTGCCATTAAGGAAATGGAGTTGGTTTCCTGTTCCTGACACAGATTACTCACAAGACCCTGGATCAGTCACAATGCAGTACTGGAAAAGATAAAATTATTTTTTGAGTGTATAGATATCAATACTGGAATATTAAGCCAGAGGATACTGACGGTACCAATTTTAAGGCTGACAGTGGAGACCTCATAAGTGAAGTATGATAACTGTAATACAGGAAGAATGTGTGTAAATTAGAAACATTTAAGAGAAGAAATAAATATTTCCCAGTCCACAAAAAAAGTTATTGAGCCTCTTTAACCATCTAGGAAACAATTAAAAGACCTAACTTCTTCCTGAAAGTACTTACCAAGGAAAAAACAATAATGCAGAATGCAACAGGAACTTCTAGCCAAATGTTTACCTGAAAGGGGAGTATAGTTTTTGTCATGTTATCCATAAGCTAGTTATTTAATAATTAAATCCTTAAGCATTTGCATTTATTTAAATATTCTGTATGAGTTTAAAGCACTTAGTCCACACCTTAAAATTAGTTATTTGATGCAGAAATTATCTGATATGTGATAATCTGAACCACCAAATAACCAATGTTTCTTCTGGTTTTGGAATCTCATGGTTCTGCTGTGGCACCTTACCCATCTCCAACAACTTTGTGTAACAGGGTACATGAAGTCATTTTTTGGTGCTATTACTATGCTGTTTGTTTTACAAGCAGACAAAAATAACCCCCATTCTCGGTATCTCTTCCTATAATACACAGGAAGTATGTGTTTTAAATCTCTCCTCTCTGTGTTCTCATTAGAGTCTATACACTCAGGAGCCAAGGGAATGCTACCCATGACAGTGGCTGTTTTATTGTACTGACAACAGAGGAAACGCAGGAAAACTGGCTTCCTCAGCTTAAAATCAGTTTCTGGGGGTGGAAGGGAAAATGAGGGGAAACTTCACAAGGTCCATAGTTAACACTATGTACAAGTACATTGGTAGTACTGAGAATAAAGACCTTGCTCATGGATCTTACAGTTCTAGAAGCTGAGATGGCTGGACTTGCCAAGAGCAGAAACCATAATGATCTCTTAGACTAACTAAATTGAGGGTGGAAGTTTCCCTTCCAGGCTTTTACGACCATCTGAGTCAAACAGCTTCTTGCAGAAAAAGACGGGCACACATGGAGATGTCCTTTGTTGCATTCTGGCTGGCTGTGAGAGCCCAGAGTTGGGGGTTGTGCAAAGGTGGCCTTTCTGGTGTCAGAGGATCTTGTTAGAGCGGGTAAACGTCTCATAATCCTATTTGTACTCAGCACTTCCTACTTTTCATGTCCTTCCTTTTCTACAGGAACAAATTTAACTTGTCTTTTGAAATCTCATTACCACAAAATTTCTCCTTCCTGCGTCAGCCAGGCCTTGCTGGCTGACAAAGAGAGAAAACAAGTTTTAATAAAAAGTAGGATTATTAAACTGGAAGTTGTTTACACAGAGACTGGTATACCCGAGTTAGAGCATGCACTGCAAGTTGCCCAGCTGCTGCTCTGCCATCAAGCTCTGTCTGTGCTGATTGCCCAGATTTTGGGGCTAGTAGGAGATCACGTACAGTGTAGCAGGTGATGAAATGCATTGCAAGCAAAAGGAAGTGGTGGGAATGGTACAGATAAAACTGTAGCAGTCTTAATGTAACAGAGCAAGCAAAATAAGCTTAAAAACACATGCATCACAGTGTGTAGAAAGCTTAGCTTCACTCCAGCAGAAAGCTATTCTGGTTAATTCATGCAATCATTTTGCTATCACTTGTCATGCCTGCTCCTAATAACAGAAAGGCCCAAATACTTTTTTACATCTCTGACAGAAGATACTGAATAAGACCAGCAACAAGGACTGACTGACTATTCAGGAAGGCATCTTGCTAGCTGGCATTCCAGAAATTCCCTCTTATTATCTTAAGCAAAGATATCAGCTATAGTGAAGATATTTACCTGACGTGTTATATAGGACATATGGGTGATATGGAAAGAAAACACAGAGTTCCTCAAGCTCAAATGTTTTCTGAGGAAAGGATTGGCCTGCATAACTGATGGTATTTTTCTGCAACTAGCCTGTCTGCCTTAGTTTGCTGTCCTTCATGGACATAAGGAGGCTGATAATGGGGACATGAAATCAAACAATATAAAACAATTTGATTCCTCAAAAGAATTATGTAGGAAATGTAATGCTTGGTTCCTTCCAAGCTTTGTTGATTTTAGCTTATTATTTATAAGGCTAAAAGCTGCCTCCGGGAAGAAATGGAGATGAATACACTGTCAACAATCTAAGGATTATTCTCAGACTAACTGGAACCCAAAAAAGGTCAGAGGTGTGAGCAACACAGTCTGCTTTTCTAAGACAAACTGGGAGTTAATTGTGCTGGGAAGAACTCACTGAAAGAGAAGAGAAACACATACACAGAAATACTCAGATTTTTTCTTTCAAGGTAGGTGTACAAAGTAACAGTTTTCTACAGCGAAGTTAGTTCTATTTGTTTACCAAAAATTGTGAAGTCAAAAACTGATACAAAGAGCACACTTTTTTATATGGATTCAAGTTTATTATTATACATACATACAATTAAATCCACAAATACTGCCCAGAGAAATAAGACTATCATGCCTACAGTATCTATGGATTATAGACATTATCTTTGTTAATCAGGAATCAATAGGACCTTACATTTGCACTTAATTTCCTATGGCTTTATGATTTCAGTGGGAAATTTGACAACAAATAAACAATTTATGATTCAGTACTATGCTGGTGTGTACTGTAAAAAGTGGAAAGATCTGATCTGAGAGATTCTTCAGCCTGTTATAAAACCCTTGCATCAAGAAAGATAATGTTCAAAATATGAACCTACCTAATTAAGTATGTGCCAACTAAAATAAATTACATACACAGAGAGGTACTGAGGCAAACATCTATTGGGGGATAGCAAAAGCAAGTAACACTATCTTGGCTCATCCTGTAACCATTAAAACTGTAGCAAGTAATATTTTCAGAAGAATTCATATAGATTACTCCAGCTCTAAGTGAAAGATTAATCTCGTCAATAAATCATCCTGAAGTTAATTATTTCCAACTGACTTAAAAGATACATGCTGAAGCAGCAGTTTTTAATTGCATTTTAAGTGATTCATTTCTTTCTACAATCATTAACTATATATATGATCAGTTTCTCAGATGACCAAAATGTTAATTAGTGAAGGGTTTTGAGTTTATTAGAGGCCTATATGAGGTGGGCACTTGTCAGTTTGCCCACACCACTGTATTGCCTGAAACCAGGCTTCAGCAAGGATCTACTGCAGCCAACAGTTCACGATCTGTTATGTTAACTGCATTTTGCAGCATTCTGTATTTATTTGTTACTGCAGAACAAATTTGGAGCAGAGCTAGCTTCAGATTTCAAAGCAGGTTTGTTTTTTTTTTCCCCAGGAAATTACTATTCAGGGTGAATATAAAAATTTTATTCATGCAATGAATAGTTGTGACTGAATATTCTGGGCTTGTCTACTTCTCAGAAGTTTTTATAAGATAATGCAATCACTCTTAACAGGGAAATCTCTTCCCGTTTTTGACATTCACAACAGAATTTGCAATCAATAGATTGAGCCACCTTTTTAGTTTATTACCGGACAGTAGAGGTCAAAGCTGGGGATTGAAAGGTTTTAAAACTGTCTTTTGAACAAGTCTAAATATTGTGCCATTTGAAAATGGTATGAAAAACAACTTGCAGTGCATGAACCTGAGGTTTAAAGAGCAAATACTTTTGAAGAACTGTCTAGTCTTATATACTTCCCTAGATACCTGCCATACACCCGTATGACAGGACAATAAATAGACTCTTGGTCTGATCCAATTCAGCCTCACTTCCAGACCCCAAATTGCAGGAGTGTGCATGAAGGAATCAATGTAACTACATTTGTGAGCTCTACAAGCAACAAAGAGAACATGAGAAACCACACTGAAGATGAAAATAGCCTAAGACTGATCAGAGGCAGGGAATGACAAGGAATGACCAACTAGATAAGGGTTCTTTTCCCTGGGAAAGTGATGACTTAGGGGGACAATATGATGGAGGGCTAAAAAATAGCCATGTCAGGGAGAAGGTGAAGGAGGAATGATTCTTTTCCTATACAAGAACTAGTGGCTGTCAAATAAAATTATGTGGTAGGTTGAAAACAAAGAGGAGAATGAAGCCCTTTAACATGACACAGCTAAATGTTAGAATTCTCTGCTGCTAGATGCTGAAGATAAGATCACAAGTGTTTGAAAAGTAACTACATAAAGTCATGGACTAGAAATCCACCAAGCATTATTAGAGACAAAGACAAAGCTACTGGTTTAGAATCCAAAAATGGGAATAGGAAATACCATTACAACACATTTGGAATTTTCTCCTCAGCCATTGGGTTTCAGCTCTAAGAATCCAAAGAATTGTAAAAGATGCAGACAGATGAACAATTGAAAGATGTCAGTGGTTGCTTTGATATTTCAACAAAAAAAAAATCCAAGGAAAAATCCCAGTGTCTTTAACCTAGGGCTAGGTATGTTCATGAAAACTCTGTGGTACCTCTCAGTCCTACGGCTCCTAATTAGGTCATTGTCAGCCTTGCCTACTCCTACCCCAGTCTAGGTTCAGCCTCTGCTGGGACCATACTTCACTTTGCTAAGCCCTGCAGTACGGCTGGTAAAAGCTGCTCTGGGGGGCAGGGCCCTGGAATGCATTACACAGCAGCAGCAAGGCCCCAGGGACTCCGCTGGAGCTGCTGGCCTCACCAACGCTGCCAGGAGTGAAGGGAAGGCAATTAGGGCAACCCTAAGCCCCCACAAAGATCGCGGGGTAGCGATGCTACCCACAGTTAAAGCAGAGAAAACAGGACTCAGAGTGGAAATATCCCAGAAAGTCAAGCTCTTTGTCCACCTATACAACAGAATGGTTCTGCAGTTAAAAAGTCAGAATAAATTCTGATTTTCACCACTCCAGTAAATGTTTATATACTGTAAAGGTTTACAAAGAAATAATTGTGTTAGTGTTCTTCCTGGTTATGCACCCGTATCTTATAACGACAAAAATAGATTAAGGTGTCTATGTTGTACTACATTGTTCTATAATTGACCATTAGGTTGTGTTTCATTTTAAGTATTTTCAAAAGATACAGATAATTACAGCTCTTACTAACAGCACTGAGGCAGATGTGAATTATCAGGTGGGTTTTTAAGCCTCATCTCAGCACGTTTGATGTAGAAACAAATATTAAAAGTACTCTAGTATTTTTTGTCAATGCTTTCCTGAATAAATTCTACGAGAAAGATAGATTCTTTTGGTCTTTCATGCAGAAAATATAATGAAAACAATTTTAATCTCAAAATGGCTCACTGAAATGTCAAAGATTAAATTAGAGCTATCAACTACCTATCCTTTCCTCATTTACTTGCAGTTGGTCATAACAATCTTCAGACAATATAGGTGAAGTAAGTCATCTTTACTATTTCCATTCCTGTGTTTACAATAAAACTTGGCAGATTTTTAGCTCAATTGCAAAAACTAATGGTGGGCCATACACATTCAGAATGATATGTGGTCCCCAGCAACTGTAGGGCAGCAATACAAAAACAAAAATTGGTTATTTTCTTCAATAAGTGCAGGGAAAGTGCATGCATTATGGAAATGAGAATTTAGTGCAGTATTGGACTGAAAAAGAATGGGTCCAGTTCCTTTCCAGCCACCACACAAAGATATTCTACCACAGAAACAACATCTAAAGTAGACATTTTAGACCTGGAGAAAAGGCAAATGAAACAGAGAAGAGAGAACTAAAGTCTGCAGCAAAATATTGTCTCTAAGGGAAGATTTTTTTTCCTTCTGCATAAACACTTGAATAATTACTCATCAGTTCTTCAAACTGGAAATTTGCAAAAAGCTGTTGAGTGTGGCTTTCAGTAGTATAAAGAGCTCAAGCTCTTCAGGGTCTCAATTACATCTTTGCAAGAGCTGAAAAAATGAAAACATGCAGATTGTTCCAATATATGAGAACACCTTCATTTACTACTTACTTGTCAAATGGAATAAACAACCAGTGACGACCATTGGAAGTTTTAGATAAATAAAATAGGCTTCAAAGTGGGAAAAATATTGTACTATCAGGTAGCTGCAGCTTTGCTGGGTGAGCTAATTATTCATGTAGAGACATTTTCTAAATCTGTCACTTCAGACAGTAATGGCTTCTAATTCTAGAAAGCCATTTGCCTAGAGCAGTAGTTGCTATTGCTCTAACTTAGCAACAAACCCAGTGCAACCTCCACTTCTTCAGCTGAACAAAGACACTCTGCTCTCACCAAATATCCCTGTGTCACCAGCACATTTTTATATGCCTCACATGTAGAGCACTTAACCATGGAACAGTTGGCTTAGAACACTTTTAGGATAATATCAATTTACCCTCCCTGTCCTGGCAGCAACATTTTCAACAGAAACAGGCCAGAACTAACACCTGCTATATAAACATGCCTGCTTTACAGTAAGTTCAGTCCATGCCCAGCTTTGCAGCTCCAGCATACCTCTGTGTTATTCATTCTTACAGCCTTCACGCCTTAACACTTTAGCAGTATATACTATTCAAGGAAGTCTTTGTAATCTACTTTTCACAGAAACACCTTTCTTTAAGCTCAAGCCTAACCTCCACTATACCCAGAGTGGATTTTAAACCTAGGCTTCGGAATAAACATGTCCACACGCATTTCCTACATGGAGGTTAATGCAAGCCGAAGTTGGAGTTCAGCAAAAAAGGATAAAGGTGGCATTCTGTGGAAACTGGTTCTCTGGACTCTGTCACCAAAGTTCATCTTCTTTGTTCCTGTCCCATACCAAAAGAGAACCTTTTGAAGATTGGGGTGACATTTGCTTTCTACCATTCCTCAGGCACCTCCACTGATGGCCATAACCTTTCAAAGATGATCATGAGAGACTTCACTATAGTATCTGCCAGCTCTCCCAGCACTCATGGATTCATCCTGTCAGGGGTCATGGGCTTCTGGATGTCCAGTTTGCCTCTCTAACCCAAATCTCCCTGACCAAAGGGAAGTCCTCCAACATTCCTTTACCCTGGTCTCCTGGGTCAGAGATTCCTGAGGGCTGGTCTGCTCAGTGAAGACAGATGCAAAGAGTGAGTTCAGTTACCCTGCTTTCTCTGCATCCCCTGTTACCAGGGTCCCCTCTCCATTTAGTAACAGAACCACATTGTCCTTAGTTGTTAATGATGCACTTGAAAAAGCCCTTCTTGTTGTCCTTGACATCCTTGGCTGGATTTAATTACAGATGGACTTGGCCTTCCTTGTCTCATTTCTACTTAACCTGACAACCTCTCTATATTCATTCCAAGGGGCCTGACCCTGCCTCCATCTCCTGTGTATTTCCTGGTTACACTTGAGCAATGACAGGAGTTCTCTGTTCATCCATGGGGGGCTTTTTTCCCCTTTGCCCAATTTCTTGCTCATCAGGGTGCATTCTTCTTGAGTCTGGAGGAAATGATCTCTGAAAATCAATGTTCCCTACAGGGCCTGTTCCTGAAGAGGCTAAAGTCAGCTCTCCTGAAGTCCATGGTTGCAATTCAACTTGCTGCCCTGCTTCCTCCTCACCCAGTACTGAACTCCACAATCTCATGGTCACAACAGCTAAGACTGCTCCCAACCTTTACATCTCCAACAAGGCCTTCCCTGTTAGTTAGTATGAGGTGAAGCAGCACACCATTCCTTGTGGGATCCTCCACTGCCTGGGACAGGAAGTTGTCATCAGGGCTTTCCAGGAACCTTCTGGACTCTTTCTTCTTCTCTGGACTGTGTAGCTTCTCCAGCAGATGTCAGGATAGATAAATCCCCCACAAGAACCAGTACCTGTGACTTTGAGGCTGCTTCCAGCTGTCTGTGGAGGGCCTCATACACTTTCTCCTCCTGCTCAGGCTACCTGTAGCAAGACACAACAATGTCATCCTTACTAGTCTGCTGTTTTATCCTAACCCATAAGCTCTTTTTACACGAAAAAACACCAGTACTGTGTAGGTTTTTCCACATTCAAAAACCAGAAGAACATTCAAAATGCATTTCTTCTCCTGACCTTTCCTTAGAGAAAGGAAATCAGCAAAACATATTGCCTTTGCATAGTACATTTGCAGCATACAATTCTTTATAAACGCATTCCTTATTAAATGTATTAAATACATTCCTTATTAAACTCATCAGCACAGTGCTTTGCCACATACTTAAAAATGGGTTTGTGACATAGTACTCTGAGATGCTCCATGGGCTTTACTGAGATTCTTACGACATTCTTATTCTGAAATTATTGTCCTGTGTTTGAGAAATGTATGTGGGATACATACTTCATCTTGAAGAAAACATTCAGTATTAGGCAATTGCTGTTCCAGAAGAGAGATGCTCTGACTGCGGGAAAAGTTTCTTACTTGACTGAAACCAGTTTATTCAGAACTACCTCTTATAAAGGGAACGACTTGCTGATTTCAGTCAGTGACTCTTTTATTCCCCTTTGCTGCTATCAAAATTAAGATTAAAAGTAATTTTACATTGTCTATGGATGCTAATTTAAAGAAACATTTCTTCCTCTAATTGCCTGTAATTTAATGCTGCAAATGAAAGAGTGGAAGCTATTTAAGACAATACCAAGGGGAAAACAGAGAGCACGATTGTATGGGTTATAATGAGGGAATTATAGCCAACATCGTGTTTAAAGCTACAATGGGGCCTTCTCTTGAAGAGTAACCTGATAAACACAAAGTAAGAGAAAAGCTACTACAACCTATTGCTTTAAATGTTAGGTGTTTGTTATTTATGCAGACAGTATCAGCCTTCACACACCATGACTTTGTGGGGTGGGTAGGCAAGGTGTGCAGCCTCTAGGAACTCAGAGGTTGTCAGTGATGACATTCTTACTTGGTCACATGCCTTTACCGTAGCTGAATTCAACACTGTCCATTTGATTTCCATACCAGTTCATACATACTGGAAGCAGGGCCTCAGAAAAAAGCAGATACCAACTCCAGTGAGTGCAAGTCCAAGTAAGAACAAAGGAATGACCTGTGTTCCATGTGTGTAATACTCCGAAATGCATATCGGTGATGTTCTTAGGTAAATCTGTAAATGGAGTTTTGGAGTATCAGCATTTAAGGAAGAAACAACTTTTAAATGTGTTGAAAGAGTGTTAGGAAAGATCTTAGAAAATACTCCCCTGGTATCCATCTAGATACTCTTTGTACAAATACCACAATAGATAGTAACAGATTAAACAGTCAAAACACAAAGTAACATGATGGTATAAATTCACACTAGCTGTGTATCAAGACACCTTTAAAAACACTGTATTTCTAAAACCTAGGTTACAGGTTCAGCAAATAACTGCAGATGTAAAGCCCTGAAAGTAAAAAAGAGAATACTGTTTTTGTCTTAAGTTTTCATTAACATCCTGTAGTGACAGCACATTTTGTTGAGATCAACAGGCGTTACAGTCACCCAGTACATCCTGAGACAGGATCCACATAGCTGCTATTAAAAAGTCATAGATACAAAGTCTAAAATGGAAAGAGAAGGCTATCACAATCTGTATAAATCAAAGCTCTAAATTCTAAATACCGTACTAACTGCATTGTATAAATTTAATAAGGTAAGAAGAAAGAACACAAAGAAAGTAGTAGTCAGCATGATTACAAATCAAATTATTTAATTTAATTTGGAACAATGTGAAAACTGTACAAATTCTTTGCTAGATGGAATTTGTAGGCTTGTTAGTTCAGGAGAAGTATAAACATTTTGCTCATCAGTCTGTTAGGGATAATGAGCAATTTCCCTTCTAAAACTAATCAAAAAATATGAGCAACAAGTATTTTTTTCAATCAGGTCTGGCCAATTTATATCTGGTACGTTTACAAGCCTGTGTAATTACTAATGCAGCCTTCTCAAAAATCTCGGATCCCTGGGGAAGCTCCAAAGGACTGGAAAAAAACGTAGACTGTTTGGACCGTGGTTAAAAGAAAATTGGGTAATTTAGGAACTTGAGGCCTGCCAACCCGACAATCAATCCTTAGCCATCCATTCATGTAGTTAGGAACTACCTATCCAATGTAATAACTAGTGGAAATTAGACTGAACATTCGTGTCACTGTGATGTCCATCAACACTGATGTATAGAAATTAGATCCACTTTTACTAGGCTTTGTTCTTTAGTTGTTACAAGTTAAACTGTGGCATAATGTTTAATGAGAAAACATCTTATGCACTCCCATGCATTTTGACTGATAACTGGGACAGAATTCTGGAGACAGAATACAGGTGCTCCCAGTCATGGTTTACTGAACAAACTCCAGTGACACAAATCCCCGGGCCTGCTAATGCGAACCTTGAACAAACAAATGGAAAAAAACAGAGGATAGGACAATGTTATTTTGCTTTGGTGCGTTCTCTTATTAGAATGAGAAGTATTTGAAAGCAGAAGTTCAAAAGACATTGATAAATTGAAGAGGATTTAGAGAAGAGACAAGAGATTACTAAAGGAGTGAAAAACATGCCTAACTGACAGACCCCAGATGCTCATTCTGTTTAGATATCAGGCTCCTTCTCCTGGCACTAATAACTCCATTATGCTCTAAGCCTGCTCAGGGAGCTGATCCAGCTGAAAGTAGGCCTGCCTTTTCCTGTTTGCTTGTAGGTTTCCATCTACACCAGGTCCCTGAACTGGTCCACCCCCTGGCCAGATCAGCAGTGCCAACACAAAACTGGTTACAGGGACAAGTGGCTGGAGCTGAAGGAAATGACAGAACAGTTCATCCCAAGGTCTTGACTAATGGAACTGCTTGTGTACATATCCTCCTGCAGAAAACTCTCTACAGCCTCATGGTGTCGATAAAGAAGACACTGCAGACCCTTCTGGGAGAAAGCCAAAGCTGGTGACATTCACAGCCTAACAACTGATCGGGCACTGTGATGTCTTCTTTTGCACAAGCAGGATCATCCATGAAGTTAGATGACAGTCTAAGAAATTTCACTGCCTGATCTAAAGACTCTGTTCGGAAAGCCCTACGGTGTATGCTATTTTGAACAGCAGACCATATGATCTGGACATTTCTTTGTGTTCTCAAGCCCTAGCAGGTGATGTGCTGGAAAACATCCAATGTGATAATTTTCAAGCTGAATCTTTTCTTTTAGAAAGAGAAACACTAGTGCATTTGTATACATATACTCTTAATCCATCGCTTTCTAAATGAATTGGACTGTTTTCTTTAAAAACCAGAAATTTTAACCAGAAAAAAGAGCTGTAAAACTCTTTTTAAGTGAGTTGTCTTTACTGTCCCTTTAGTGCCATGGCAGATAAACTATTAGACAGACTACTGTAAACAGCTGAATCTTTCCCATATTCCAACCATACCTTGAGATGGCAGATGAAGTGCAAACTGTGAAAGCAAACCCTGGAAATAAGTGGGTCAGAAGTCTAGTGGAGAAGAAGTGCCAATTTGTGGCTGTTGGGCTGCACGAAGCACACCAGAATACAAATGCTGCCCCTTTATTCAGACAAGGCACCAGCAGCAGGACCGTGCTGGCTCAGGGACTACTGTGTTAACTGGTCATGGCCAGGAAGGAAGCAAGGCAGAAGGGGCAGCTGTGGTCAGGGCCAATGGGTAATCCTGGGGCCTGGGACTCAGCTGCCCACCCAGCTTGGTTCTGACTGTGCAAGGGACCACAGCAGGAAGGGATTGCTATGGAACAATTGTGAATCACTGCAAGACCTCCTGGTGCTTGCAGCTTTCAGAAATAGTCATGCCTTGAGCTGTCAGCCATAGGAAGATGTGGAAGTGAATTTTACAAGTTGGGGAAAATTAGGAGTGTTTGTACAAGACTATAAATTTGGAAAAAAATGCATCATTTGTATCCTTTACAAAAAAGAAAAAGGCATTCGCGGTACAGTCTCTGCCCTTTTAAGGGGAAAAACTTTAACTTCAGGCTTCTAATAATCACAGGCTTTGCTGTAATATGAGGGCAGCTTGTCACTAAGCTATTTGGAAAATACAAGTCAAAACCAAACTACATCCAAACTACATAGTTATGAATATATGCTTTTCTAAAGGACCATTTATTAGGGGTGGGTGTGACCTTGAAGTTCAGGCAAGACCAGGAAAACACACAAAACGGAGATGGCAACATCTTTACGTTATTAATTATTACATAGTTATTACATTTAACATTATCTCAGTTATCTCTGAAACCAAAAAGAAAGGTTGTTCTCATCACACCAGCACTGCGTTCCCTCCTCAAGAATGTGGGAGAGGACTGGAGGACTTTTTCTTTATTTTCCTTTTTTTTTTAAATAACAGCCTGCTCTGTCTTTACCTCAAAATTACAAATTAAAAATATAGATCATATGGTCTTTATCAATGGAGCTGTATTTGTCATCACAATCTAGATATTCTGGTCTCAACTTCTTTGGCTGAACTTCAATGAATTTACACCTAAATTCTAGGTTGAGAAAATTGTTAAGCTGCAAAAGCCCAGTCAGAGGCTACATGGAGCTAAGCATTCTAATCCTAGTGATTCCAT
Source organism: Machaerirhynchus nigripectus (assembly GCA_013397975.1). Taxonomy (NCBI): domain Eukaryota; kingdom Metazoa; phylum Chordata; class Aves; order Passeriformes; family Dicruridae; genus Machaerirhynchus; species Machaerirhynchus nigripectus. The sequence continues at coordinate 1,568,323 of VZRQ01008598.1, forward strand.
GATTCTATGATTTCTATATGCTCCCATGTGAACTTCCTACTTTTTCCTTTATGTTGAAACAAAAAGGATGATAAAATGTTAACCTGAAGCAAGGTGTACCACCACTAACATTGTCATTTCCCAGCTGCTAAACACTGAGCTTTTTTGAAGGAGAAAAACAAAAGAATTCCTGATGATACCAAATAAAACCTAGAGCAAGCAAATGCCATCAAGGACTTTAGCCTCCCAGGGCAGGTTGGGTTTGCAAGATGGGAGTAATATGTGAGTATATTACTTGGATTATACAGAAAAATATCTTTGGTTTCTTGTGATACCAAGAATTTTTCCCAAACTGCATGAAGCTGCTCCCACTTTGTGCCACGATTTTTCCTAGCCTTTATTTCCTCACATGGAAACAGACCTGCTTCAAATCCCTGACTCGCTGTTGCCAACAACTTTGACAGAACTATCAAATGCTCCACAGTGTGTGCTAATAAACTTGTAGAGCAAGAAACGTGTAAAAGAGTTTAATTTTATTCCAGTTTGAACACAGTGGAGAGTAGGATGAGGAAGAAATGTGATAATTTGACCAACTATGGTTTTGACTGTCACAGCAGTTGTGCTGTGTATTTCCAACAGAATACTTGCAATGGCAGCATTACTACTTCAGCAGTCATACATATGAGTTTTGTTTAGCAGCAGGGGAAAAACACATGCAGCTCATTTTAATGAAAAACAAAATTAGCATCCGGTTTAATAAAACTAAGTACTTTCTAAATAAATAACACATTAGCACTACTATTTCATTAAAAACTATACTGAACATTTCCCACAATGAAAAAAAGAACAGAAAACAACCCTGCCCTGAGGCAAATCTAGTCTTTGGAAAATATTTTCCTGCACACTTTGATTCACACTTGGAAATGCTGCAGAAATTAGGAGTCTCTAAGTATTTTTAAGACATGCTAGTGTACCCATTAGTTTGAGTGACTGGCCAGAGTTGCAAAAGTAAGAGTGACCACCTGCCTTCTCACTCTATAGGGATTTAGTACACTCAGACTATATAGACAGTGCCAGGGATTAATCACAGTATTCTGTTAGCCTTGTTTCCTACTGAAATAAGGCTCATGTACTTGCATTGTCCATTTGGGTGGACATCCATCCTGCTTAACTTCTGAGTTGATGGGTAATTTAAACACAATCAAAAGAACTGAAAACTTAACAGCTCTTACGCTCTTACAAATTCTATTAATACTGATGGCTGGGTAAAGGAAAGGAAGAAAATCTCTAGTTCACTGAGGGACAAAGCCAAAATTTAGCCATTACCTTCAGCCTAGCAGAAGTTGGTTCTGTCAAGGAATGTGCCACCTTTTCCCAGTAGAAATGGAATAAAATGGGCAGGGATGAGCAGCAGGAGTAGTACAAACAAAATGAGACCTAAACCTTCAGAAAGGCAGACTCATTTTGTTGCTCATAGAACAGCCTCCTTTCTTATATATTGCATGATAACGAAGCTCTTAAATACGATCAAGCTGTCAAATGAAACAGTTGATTAAACTTCCTTCAGCTGGTTCCTTTGCAGTATAACCATGCTGCCCAAGAAAGAACTATTAAATGTACAGGCACTTCACATGGGGATTACACTAACAAGTCACTACTAATTTTCTATGAAGCTGACCACAGGTTTGTGAGAGTTTGCTAGAGATCACAGGGTAGCTAATGAGAATTTCTAGATGCAATTTTCTCAGATTACGTATTACCTCAGGTATTAATGTTTCTTTCATTAAAAGAGCACTGTATCCCATGTTATTATTCTCTGGCTTCATACAAAACATCAACATTTGACTTCAGCAGTTACTCAGTGCTATTCAAATTAAGCTGTTCAATTACTATTCCTTCCTGAGGACTGACTGACCAGTACTACAAAAATTCTCTGTGATGCTTAAAAGGAAATTGATACAGTCCGAGTGTTATACCTTTCTGTTTATCTTGCCAGGAGTGTTACTAGAGGTCTCTGTGTACATAATTTTCTTTGCTCTGTGTTTCTGCTTTACATATCAGTTTTGAGTCTTTGCTGAAGTTATTAATATGATACTGTGGGAGAGCAAAGCTAACAACATCTGCACAGAGAATAAAAAGGACAGCATAAACCACACAACTGAGTTAATATTTAAAGAACAAAAATTTAATTTGGTATGCAACTTTTTTCTTAGGAGGAACTTTATTTTCAATGCTATACATGTGAAAATAAGAATGAATAAGTGGCTCATTATCTACATGTATAAAAATATAAACATCCTATCAACCATATGCAAAGTCACCCTTCATGATATGCATCTCTGAAAAGACCTATGCCTTAACTTCTAATTAAAAGAAAGACTGCCTTTGTGGGTTTTTAAATAGCACTTGTAAATGCTACTGCATTCATCCATAAGTACAGGAACTGTGAACAACAACAGCTACAAAATGTATACAGGACTCCAGTATTGTGCCTTTATATTTTTGTATGTTTTCATGTCAACAAGTCAGCAGAGTCATTGTGTTTATCCATTCTTCGAGCTCTCAATAGAACAGACCAGCAAAACTCAGTGACTTTGCCTTGAGCATTTTTCCTTTTAAAAAATTTACTGCCATTACTAAGTAATGGTTCAGAAAAATATCTGTGGCAAAGCATCAAATGACTATTTATATTTATGGCACTATCATTTTAAGCCTGTTGACGATACTGAGTTATCACTAAATTAAGGGCCCATTTCTTAACACTAATAACGCTTAAAAGTTTTCAGCACAAACACTAAAAAAAACCATATGTTTATATTATATCCATTTTTATGTAAAAAATGAGAATTACTGGGTCGTCTGCCAGGAAAGGGATAGACAACCATTAATCAAAAGACAGGCAATCTTTGTTTTAGAGATGCATTCAGCCACCTGGAAGTTTAGTTACGATTCAGGTTCAAGCAAACATGTCATCGATTTCAGTTCCACAAGCTGATGATACTCATATTCAGTTTTTCCATAGAAACAGGTGTAAGAAACCAGTACAACATAACCATGTTATGTACATAACATAATGTGAAAATGCTCGGCCAGCTATATTATGAAATCCTGTAGCACTATAATGATTAAAAAACTAAATGATTTGTGTAAAATGTTTATATACTGTATATATATGTACACTAAATCAAGGTCAATTTAAAACTGCCCCTATTCATAGCTGCTATGATGGATTTAGTAAGCTACCAGATTCTTAAAAAAAGAAAGCTATCCAGAGCGAATTTGAACACTTTACTGAAAACTGATTTTATACAAAATCTTAAAAAACGTACTTCAGAGTTACTTAACAGAAACTAGAAAAAGACGGTCGTTATTCTTGAGAAGGGCACTGTAAAGACCTAGTAGCTGTGATCAATGTTTTTTCACTTGTGGTATAAGTTAAGCACAGAGAAGTCATCTCAGTAAGGCATAGGACAAACAGACTCCATTCCATCCTCAGGTGTATTGGCCTCTCACTGTATCTTATTGCTCATCTAATGTGGCAGGTATACATTTCTACCCTTTTAAAAATACCCCATAATACAACTATCTACAAACAGACAGTATCCCGTGCTTTCATGTGCACATTTTCAATTTAATCACATTGATAAACAACCTTGCTGATATTAAAAAAAAAAAAAAGCTATGGTTATGCAAATTATTTTCAGTTTTATGTAGTTGTCCATGCACTTAATGAAAGAACAAATGGTGAAAAGAGACTGAGCACTGAAACTCGATAGAAATGTAGCTATAGCTGTTTTCAAAGGAATTAAGGTTTTTTAAAAAAACCCTACTGTGAAATTCTTTGGTTAGAATACAAGTGCTAGCAGTATTTCTAAACTTGGAGTTAGAACTAGAACTAGCTAGAACTAGAATTACTGTTAAAGAGTTTTAAAAACATAACTTCAAGCCTTTAATATGTACTGCTAAATTCTTCAACACTTCAGTTATGTTTAGGTTATTTTTCTGTGATGGTCTGAACAGGCTATACACATTCTTAAATCAAGTTTAGGTTTTTAAAGGAAAGTGCTTTTATACTCCAGACTTCAAGAATTTATTAGAAAGAGCTGCTCAATCTTCCCTGCTGTAAAACCTGCGGCTCAGATCATCTGCTCCAAAGCAGACTCTGACTGCCTCCTCTGGGAAAGACTGTTAGACAGCAGTAACAAAATACAGCTCAGAAGGGGTAATTTCCCCTGAAGAAAGTTGGCATAATTCTTGTTTTTCTAAGGACAGGGCTCAATCCTTTCTAAAAAGCAGTAAGTTTGTCTAGGAAGAGGTACGCAACTCTTAGCAGTGTCAGTGCCCAGATAATATGGCTATGAAAACTAAGAAAACGGTTCTTTAAAAAGTGATTTTTGTCATCTGTTGGCTTCAGAGTTTTATAGCACTAACATGACAAAAAGTAACAAGGGTGCTCTTGATGACATTTATAATGTACTTCTGCACTAATTCAAGGTACATGATTTTGGCTTCCCAGGACCCAGGTCCTACCTTTACTCAGGCAAGCCTGATTTCACCTCACTCCCGTCGTTTTGAGGGTGTTTAAGGAAATTATGCTTTGAGATTTCTGTCCATATTAGAGACAGTAACTTCAAAAGAATTATAAGGACTTCAGACCACCCATGGAAGTTACGATTCACAAGCACTTTAATTTTTCAAAGTGTCATTGTTTTACCTCTCGAGGGAATAAACACATGTCTCTGAGGACACTTCATAGTCCAAATGGTTGGTTATCCAGCAAACCTGTCCTTTCACATCAACCTCACAGGCTCGCTGCGCAGGCCCTGGTCCAGTTTAACAGCTTAGAGAGAGGAGTTCAGAGACATGGGGAGCAAAAAGGCGAGATGGAAGCAACCAGTTGTGAAGGGCCACATGCATGCCTCCTGCAAAATTACTCCTCTCAACGAATAAAGTATGAACCAGTGCAAATCCCTCACAGTCAGGCTTCCCTTCTATGTGACAGTCCTTCACAGACAGGCATCACTTTGATGGGGGGGAGGGGGAGTTAAAAAGGGACCATTTGGGGTCTGCCCACCAAGGCAAACTCCCTTGTAAGGGTACTGGGACAGGAAAAGACAGCCATTTGTCATGCCATCTTCAACAGAAGTTGCTCAAAGCAACTTTAAAGTTTCTCAGCCCCCAACTGGATGATTTTTAAAACGCCCCACCCTGACAGGGCGATACCTCAGCTCTGTGTGTAGAGAGGGGCAAAGACTGGGTGCACATGCACGCTTTCGTGGGACCGGTATTTGTCTACTCCCAATACTTCTCTCCCTCCTCGCTACCAACACAGCTACTGGGAGATGTGCGAGGGAGGGTGATGGTGGCTGATCAGGGACGTGGTGGCCAAGCAGGGACACGACAGCCGAGGCACAACACAGTGACCTCCTGCCCCCGGGGCCGTCAGGAGGTGCTGCAAGAAGGGTGGGGGCTGCACCGGGGCTGGCCCGCCTTGTGCGTGGAGGCAGACACCAGGGTGAGAAAAGCACAGGGAGACACGGCCTCCCCTCCGCATCCTCCTTCCTTCGGGATGGGAGGGGACCGTAGGTGCGAGGGTGTGCAGGGGCGGCTGTCTTGTCCCCACGCCACGGGCTGGGCGGATGCTCAGTCCCGGCAGAAAACATACTCGGTGTAGCTGGTCCAGATCTTGTCATCGGCAGGACCACCCTGCTCGGGGGCGAAGGCGCAGGTGCCAGTGGAGGAGCAGGCGGCCATGCGGAAGCCGGCCTCGGAGAGTCGGTCGAAGGCTTGCTCGAGGAAGTTGAACTTGAGGTAGTAGCGGGCAGTGTAGCGCTCGGGAGGGCGGTCGGGGTCGCGGCTCTCGTTCAGGGTCTCCCCGAAGACCTCTTTGGCCAGGGCCGTCTTACCACAGACAGTGATGCGGGCCACCCTCCGGAACTTGGCGTCAGCCTGCGCCTCCCGCCCGATAGTGTAGGAGCCCCGGTAGCCGATGGTGATGTAGCCCGAGCGCCGCCCGCCCGCTCCGTCCAGCGATTGCGAGGGTGTGAGCAGCGGCCCGCCCGAGGGGCTGCGGCTGGCGGTGGGCGACGGGGCGGACGCCACGGCCCCGCCGCCTCCTTCCAGCGGCTCGGCCTCCAGGTAGCCAAGGAGCGGCGGCGGCGGCTCCTCG
>VZRQ01008598.1:1574846-1648739 GCA_013397975.1 Machaerirhynchus nigripectus
GGGAGCGCGCAGCCCTCCGCTGCTGCCCGCCGGAGCCTCCCGCCCCGTCTGGCGCCGGAGCCGCGCTGCCGCTGCGCTCCCCGCGGCCGCGCCTCTGCCCGCTGCCGGACAAGCTCCTCCGTCGGGCTGCGAACGGAAAGCCCCGGCGCTGCCGGCAGGGCCGTGTTTATGTAGCGCGGCCGCACCTCGCGGGAGGCGTGGGAGGCTGGCGGGAGGCAGAGCCGAGCGCACGGGGAGGGGAAGGGGACGGCCCTGCACTGACGCAGGGTCCCTCATCGTCGTTTGTCCCCCCCCATCCATCCCGGTCCTCCTTCCCCGGTTGCGGTGGGGACCCTCTCGCCGCCCGGTGCGCGCCCGCCGGGCTCCCCTCGCTGTGGGCGAGCACCGCGGTGTGCGTCCAGCGGGGATAAAATCTTGGGGGTCCCGCTTCCCTCCCTGCCTCCCCCAGTCCCCTGAGCAAGGCTTCGGCTCGCTCTTAGGCTTTTCCGAAACGTCTCGTTTTTCGCAGGCAAGAAAAGCCCTCTCTTTGCCCCGAGGTGCTGGAGCAGGCAAGCGGCAGGACGCTGCTGCTCTGCCGAAGGAGTTGTGCTGTACCCCTGCTAATCTTCCTAAGGCTTGTCCCAACCCCCGCCAAGTGAGAATCCGGGCGAGATAACCGTGTCCTGCCCCTCCCTCCTGTCGCCTTCTCAGGAGAAAACGCGAGCCTGTGGTGCTGCCCGCTCTCGCCTCACCCAGCTCCCCGGCCTGTTTCGGGCTTGCAAGATATGCCCATCACTACGCAGGTTTTTAATTCCCTGAAGGACTCCGTGAAAACCCCCGCCGATCCGCATTCCCGGAGGGAGGCTCGGTGGATCACACCGTTGGGTAGCACCGAGAGCGCCGTCCTAGGGATGCCCCGCTGGCCGGGGGAAGACCCTGGTGGCGAGGGACACCCCGGCGCAGATGGGGTCCCCTCCAGCTGCCTGACAAGCGGCACTTCACCGTGAGAGCCAGGCTCCTCGTGTCTGCGTGCGTGTTTGTGTATTTAGGTGCCCTTACAGCTCAGATTTAATTAGGATTAATTAGGTACATCGGGATCTTCGTGAAACATAAGCATCTATTTAACATGCGTTGGTAGAAAGCATTTATGTTATTTCAGGCTTTTGCTTGAATTTCATCCATGCTTCTGTGTCTCTTTGCAAGCAATAGTAAAGAGCTGCTGCCTCGATGCGTTCAGTTGCTCTCCCGTGGGAGTTCAAGTGTACCTTCTTCCTCGAGAGAACAGCTCAAAGGACAGGAGGGTCTGAGGCGTATGAAGACGATGGTCAGTGCTCTCCTTTTGTGGGGTTGACAGACCCTTCTCTGGACTACCCTGCTGCAAGTGCCCCACTGCAGTGGTCTGTGAAGCTGAAATCAAAGAATGCAGAGGCAGGTGGTAGAAGTCCTTCAAAAATGGAGAAGTGGGAAAGGAGGGAAAGGCAGGTTAGTTCTCAAGAAGCAAGATAAGTTTGCCCAAGAGAAGAAGAGGAAGAGGGGGAGTTGAGAAACAGAAGCTTTGAAAAGGGAATGGATGATAAAGAATGATGTGTCTAGGTAGAGACTGTGGTCTAAGGAAGGAGATGGGGTGGTCTGAGGAGAGTGGACACTCAGAATTTACAGGAGTTTCATCTGAACAAGACTATGGTAAGAAAGATGTGGACCATTGCTCTTTCCATGTTGGAAATCCAGTTGCCAGGACTTTGACCATCAAGTATTTTCATTTGTGGGAGTAAAATGGCAAAGTAGGTTAATCTGATGCTTTGCTGACATTTTGTTACAAGAGCTTGTTTCTCTTTTTCTCTCTCTCTCTCTTTTTTTTTTTTTTTTTTTTTTTTTTTTTTTTTTTTTTTTTTTTTTTTTTTTTTTTTTTTTTTTTTTTGTTTTTTTTTTTTTTTCCCTCTCTCTTTTTTTTTTTTTTTTTTTTTTTTCCTTTGGTTTGGTTTGGTTTCTTTGGTTTGTTTTTTTGTTTGGGTTTTTTTTATTTTTTTCTTGAGAGAAATAGAAAAGAGGTTAAAGCAGTTCTGAAAGATGAGGGGAAAATAAAATTATCCTGATTTAGGTTGTTTTGCTACCCATTTAAACAGCAGAGTTTGTTGCTAGAGGAAAAAAAAGGGGGAAATGATGTGACATGTACTGCCACACACAGAATCTTTGTTTTCTTCCTGTATACTATTTCAGGGTCAATTCACCAGAGTAAAAGCACATGAAATTTTCACGTGGTGGTTTGCTGGTGACAGTTTTATGGAGTTGCTTTTACTTCTTAGTCTCTTAATATGGCATCTCCCCCCACATCACCCTGCTGCCGGCCATACTTAGCAAGAAGCCACCTCAAGAGCCTCCCACAGATTCGTATTTTAAACTCCACTTCCCTAGTGTGGGCTCTCTATTGAGAGCACTGTGATTAAACTGTGCACCCAGAGGATGAGATCATATAATGCTTGAGCAGGCGCTTATTCATAGCAGAATTTGCAGTGGAAGATTTTGTACCTTCCAGCAGGTGAGTCTTAACAAATGCTCCCATATAAAAAATGGAATCTTTAATTCATCTGTTAATTACAATTATTTCATTTTTTCTGGCATTAGGTGAGTATTAATGCAGGTTAAGGAAAAGATAAAAAGGCGCTAACAAATTCATTAGACTTGAACTTTCTATTTGTCTTGAGCTTTGTTAGATTTGAGACCAGACATTGTAAGACTTGAGCTTAATGGATTCTTCCAGTGCGTATTTTCAGAAGCTTCAGAGATGAGTGAGTTATGCTGCTCCTTCAGACACTGACTCCCCAGAGCTTTATCTCCGCCTGCCTGCTGTCTCGTGCGAGGTCAGGTGAGAAGGAGCTACCGTGCTCCTGTGCAGCACCATGTGATGTCCAAAGCCATGCACATTAAAGGGGTGGGGGGAACACAGCTGACACAAACACTTTATTTGGCCCACCGTCCCAGGTCTTTTTTTAAGGGCACAAACCAGTCCATCCCACTGCAGTGTTCTCTGTGTCAATGTGAAGCTGACTCCAGGCTCCCCTTCAAAAAGGGAGCAAGGAGCCTGCTCATGGGAAGACACTGTTCATACAGCCTGTTCAACAGTCCTGGGCAAAGACCCAGCTTTCAGTGTTTGTCTCTGAGATAGATGTCATTTTCTGGGCTTAAAAACATGCCCAGCACTGAAATAACTGTTTTGAAGCTACATCTCTTTGGAGAAATTACATTCTGTGGGCATCTCACTGCTGCTTTATGCCTTGCCTGGCTGCAAGGCTCTGGTTATTGTAACTTCTATCATCAACAGATTTTTCCTCTTTTCACAATATGTTCATCTAATTTCTTCTCCATTTCCTGTCTCTTTTCATTTGGCAACGTTTGTCTCAGTGAGGAGGATTGGACTTCGTCTGTGGGCATTACAATGGGTAAATATATCAACAGTTTTTTGCTTATGTGTCAGTCACTGGGTTGCGTAACACAGTCATAGTGGTTTATTCTTATTTTGTGTGGGAGACAGTGAAACATGGGTACACGTAGCATTAAAGGCTGCCACAGAGTGCCTCCTGTCAGGCATACAGCCCCCATAAAAGGCGCTAAATATTAAATATGCTCTAATGAACAGGCAAGGCTTTATGACAATAAATATGTGGTTGAATTTCTCTGACTGTGCATTACTGGGACATTCCTGAGCAACAGCTCCCTCAGTTAAGACAGGTAAACCTTTTTGTTATCTATTTGCTGCTGACCAGAACTAGCTACGGGCACACTGTCTTAACCTGTCAGTTTTTCTTCTTTTAATATTTTGAGAAGTTTACATTGGTTTGAGGGGATCGATTTAGNGGGGGGGGTGGCTTTTTGTTTGTTTGTTTGTTTGTGGGGGGTTTTGCGGGGGAGGCTTTTGTTGTTTCCACGTTTACAAAGATGTTTCATCACGATGGGCCCCTCTTTTGCATTTTGGGCGGTACACCCATGGATGGTCCAGGTTTATTCAGGGAGGACAGTTTCCTTCACAAGCCGTGGAGGAAGGGTAACACCTAGTGGGAGTAAATCCACATTGCAATTAAGAAATACACAGGGTTCCAAAGTATTGCCAGCATGACGCAAGGCACATAAAGAGAAAACTATACTTCTTTGGTAGATGTGAACTATTATATATTCAGCTTCTTCGTGAGAAACTTAATAAAGCAAGAACACATTTTATCCCTGTTCTGAATGAACGTGTTGGTTTATCATTTCTTCTAGCAGTCTTCACTGTGTGAAGTGGTATAATATTGCTTAGAAAATACCTACTTGCATATGACTGCGTTGTTTGAATTTTAGTACTGAATTCAGTGAAATATTTAGCCTTCTGCATAAAATCATTAAAAGGAGTTAGTGATCTAAACTGAACTGGAGGTTCAAATATGCTCATTTAAGCTTCATAATCTTGTTTAGATGATGCAAGAAAAAGAGTCTAGTAGTCCCTAGTAGCAGAGCATATTGCCTAAGAGTCTGGAATCCTTTGCATTTTTGACACTTACATGCTCTCTAAAACGTGTGCAGTTCCATAGGTTTGACTTTGACAGTTAATTGATGGCTATTAGCTTGAAACCTTTCCCGTTTCTAAATCGTTGTTCAGCCTCAGCATTACACTCAAGTGATACCAAGAAATATTTCCAAATACTTGAATTGTGCATTATTCCACCCAGTGACAGAAGAACTCAACTCCTTCTAAAGAGAGTGCTCTCTCTGCAAACTGTTTCACATGCTGTATATAGTTGAACACAAATGCATACATTCATAGATTTCAGTATTCCATGTGGATTGTAATGAATGTTACCTGTGAAGTTACATCTGATAATATCTGTTCATAGAGACTGTTTTGTCTCCATGTTTGCATATGCAGTTGAATACGTGTAGCTGGAACTGCATGTTCTAGGAAATCCAGCTGCTATGAAAATCCGCATATTCAAGCATGAAAGATATTGAAGAACTAGAATAATACAGGCTGTGAGGGACCTCAGAAAGTCATCTAGGGCTCATGCACTTTCCTCCTGACAGGGTGCTACAGATACTGCTTTGGATAATTTTGTGAGGGCAATGCTCTACAGAGTCTGGGGAAGAGGGAGGGAGAGGAGGACAGACATTAGCTGTGTATTCTGTGTCCTTGAATAGAGCCACAGAGTGTGACTGAGAAACATAATCAATTGAGCAATTAGTGAAGGTCAGAGCTGTGTTAATTTCCTTCAAGCACCTTTGCAAAAATTGGAAGACAAAGGGTACCCTCTCAATGTCATGGGGACATGCAGGTAGTTTCTGTCTCAGTAAAGAATAGCACAGAAGGGCACACCTTTGTACACACATCTTGAGCATCACTGAATTTGGCCAACACAAGAAAAGAGGTTATGCACCTTATGTCAAATGGGGAAATACTCCCAGCTGCTTCTTTTCAGGTGATATCTAGGAAAATACAACACTTGATCTCATGTTTCCCTGTTTTGGTTAATTGTTGGGAAGTTACAGGAAGTTACACTGCCCGATACCAAAGGAGCAGAGGACAGCTGTGTCATTTTATAACATGCAGTGGTGTGTATTTTACAGGCTCAACATGTGAGGCTTTTCTCCTGTACTAAATTACTCGCAACCCCTATGGAGCAGCTTTAAATCAGGGTTCTTTTTGTGAGCCTGGGCTCTCTGAAATTAATTTTACGTATCTCTGTGAAACATTTCATTCATGTATTCAAATCTTCCCTCAGCAATTTTCCTATCTGTGAATAAATAGCATTCTGACCTGGCTTCTACAGCAGCAACAGAAAGACAACCAGACCTCTGCAAATGTGAGTGGAAGCTACATCCATTTTCTGCATTAAACATCAGTATGAGTCAAGAGCCTTAAGCTGTCTCTTAGAATTTAACAGTATGAGCATTCAGCAAAAGAGCTCTCCTAACAGGGAAAATACAATTCATTATCTAGCTAACTAGGAAGAAGAACCAACCTCTACTCCCCCTGCTTACCAGCCTGCCTTCCTGTAGGGTTGGACAGGCTTCAGAATAGGTTTTGAAGGGGTAAAAAGCACATTTTTTGGTGCCTTTGGATACACTTAAAAGATAAGAGCATTAATCTGCACAGGACAAAGTTAAGGGCTGTCCTTAAGTCTATTCTTCTGAGAAGCTCATCACAAGGGTGGTATCATTCCTGGGTAGGAATTCTATCCAAGAGAAAATGCCTTTTAATGACATTTTCAGAATTTACAGGTCATACTTACACTCTTTTCTTACAAAAATGTGTTTTAAAAAAAGGAATTAAAATGTATTGATATAATTATTCTTTTCAACAGAGTGATCCCTCAAAGATAGAATAGTTAATAATAATGACATTGGTGATTCTGTGCTTCAGATTTTTGTATTCACTTTAGCTGTGATTTGGAGGTATACTGTTCACTAATCTAGCATGTTACAAAATCATAACTGTGGTCAGTGAACAATAATTAATGCATTTGCTTTTGCTTTCTGCCACTGTGCTATGCTTAACTTAATGCAAGCTGTGCTTAACCAATGTTAACTCTTTAAGTTAGATTAAAATAAGCAAATGAAATGCAATCATTCATTTCAACAGACTCAGAAACTGAATATGCTGCTTTGTTCTCTTTGCATCTTTTTCAGTTGAGAACAATTTAAAATTCCTGTTATGTTTAATAGAAGAAATATCACAACCCTTAGCATGGGTGCTTACAGCATCTGCAAACGTATGAAGGGGGTGAAAGCTCACAGCAGGCACTCTAGTATACATAAGTTGGCAAATTATTTTTTACTACCTTAGGTACCCTGCTTGACTACCTGAGAAAAACAAGTTTGCACTAGTTTAGTTTTCTTCTCTGCTGAGACCTAAGTTTGTATCCCCAGTGGCAGAACTGTCTTTATTGGTGTCAAACCCCGCTTGTTTCACACCCCATGTAAATTACTGAGTGGTATTAAACTTCCAAGGAATGAATGGCACCACAAGGCTTATGCAGTGTTTCACAGTCCCTTGCTTGCTCGTGTCCCATCATGGCATCAGTCCTGCAGGATACTTTGAGTAGAGGTGGTTCCACCTTTCCACTGTGCTTCACAGTTATGTGTCTCTCCACCAGACTTCATCATCTCTCAACACAGCCTGAAATGAAATTATGAAGTCTTATTAAGAGAATCACTGTTCACTTCCACAGAATTGAAGACTGAAAACAATTTCTATACACATAAAGAGAGAGAGAGAGAGCCTTCAGTGTTAGCATAGTCAAACTTGTTTCTCCTTCTTTGGCCTCAGAGCCTCCTACATGGTAGTGCAGCTCCACAAGCTCTGAGCTGCTCCAGACATCCTGGAAAATATCCATTCTGTCAAGACCTTGCCAAAGTACATGTCACCACTGGCTATAACTAGAGTTCATGCCAGTGAGCACATCTGTGAGTGAAGGCTGTAATTAGACACTCTTAGCTCCTGCAGGCAGTGAATCTCAGCTGTTCAACCCATGCCAGAAAGAGATGCTGGACCTCCTATTCACTGATACCCTTCTTGACCTGCTATGTAAAGTAACGTGTCATGGAGAATACATTTCAGTTACTTGGCAGGGGAAATGGTTTTCTGCTAAACTGCCAAAAATCTCTGCCTAGAGGGTGAGACAGCAGATAGCCTTCTGTTAGGGCCAAAGCTGAGTTTGCCAGAACATTTCCTTCAGCCCCTATCCTTAGCAATGTTTCCAAAACTTCTCCTACTTGTTATCCACTGCATAAACCAACCTGACTTTTGGTTTGGACTGAGCCAAGCTTGAAGAAACCTGGAATCAATGTAATCAGGCATAGCTGATGTTTCCCAGCTTGCTGATGTGCCGTGCTAATGAGATGTTATTGCCCAAAGTAATGAAAAGCATCTGTTTCTTACCTGTAAAGAAAGACTGAGGGTTGCTGCTGTTTGTTTGAAGGTGAGTTTGACAAGCTTGTCTTCCTTCTTAGGAAAGTTCACTGCATGTATTTTGCTCTTGGCCTCTTGGAGAGGTCCAAATAGAATTCAATTAATGTGTCTAGAAAATTCTGAATGTGCTTTCCTGTTCCAAGTGTTTACATAGAGGGATTACTGCTCTGCTTTGTAGGGATTTCCTGTAAAATATCGTTTATCTATGATCCATGTATGTAAATGCAAATAATACATTATCACTAAAAATATCAACAGAATGAATGTTTGAGAGACTGTTTGGGACATGTAAGAGATACATGGAATGAAGAGTTTAAGTGTTTAGATTTCATGAAGTTTTAATGAAGCAAATGTCTGGATATGCAGAAAATCACAGCCACTTAATTCCTGCAGCCTACAGTCTTTAAGCCGTTGAGAATATAGGAATTAGATTTTTAAGAGCCTCTCTTCTCTTTGTATACTGGAAGCTGTTGAAAAGATTATTTATTAATTGCTTATGAACTAAGCACAGAATTATCTTTTCTGTGTCAGCAACATGACAACAGCAGAAGTATGTGCCCCAAAGTTTTGCTAGCCTGGAAAGAGTTATGCCCATGCAAAGCAAATGGTTTATTTGTTTTCACCTTTTAATTTTTCATGAGCATTGTGTATGTACAGTTTTTGCCAAAATACCTTTCTCGGGAAAGCTTTCTTCATTATTGTTTGTATTTTTTAACTGAATGCCCAGAGTCTAGATTGTATCACTACTGAGTCCCCTAAATAAAATCCTTTCAAATAAAACAAGCAGAAAAAATCTATTCATCTCAAGGAGGTTAAATCACATATAAATAGGTTGGGATTATAGGATGGATCTTAGTGAAGGGGAAGCTTATCTGAGAAACGGGAGATAAGCATAAAGCCTGCAGTTATAGTGACAGTAAAAGGCTTCTGAAATAAGAAAAGATCTCTTTGTAAGTCAAGATATTGTTTGTGACTGACAGTCTGAATGAGGGAAAAAATTAAAACTGCAAGTGTAAGGATTGTTAAGAGGCAAGAGGAGAAAAGAAGAAATGAAATTTATAGCTAAGGAAAAGTAAGTACGGAATTATTATTTCTGTGTTTTATGAGCCCTCAGGCCCATCTTTTCAGTGTTTTAGAGGAGTACAATAGCTACATAACCATGTATTTAATACTGTGTATAATACTGATATATAGAATACGGACAATAAATATGGCTATTCAAACCTGTTTGATAGTGGAGTGACTTTAAAATACTCATCTGTAACCTACCCAGGTGATCTCCCTTCTTAACCTCTCAGCCTCTGTCCCCAGGTCAAGGCTGTTGTGGCTCTCTCCTGAATTTCTAGTGGGCAAAGGTGATGTTTCGATCACTACCAGTTGACAACAGGAAGGCACATACTCGTAGGGGAGGTTCGGATTACTTTTTCCAAGAAAACTCTACCTTCATCCTTTTACTGTACTGTTGCTTTGTTCCATCATCCCCAGTGAGTATATTCAACACACCTCTTTGGGGTTTTTTTTTGCTTAGTACTAGAAAGAAAATGTCTGTGAAGGCAAAGAAGGTACTTGCCTGCGACCCTAAGAGCTGGCATCTCTGCAGGTACAAGAGGGCACACTCTCCACAGTGCCAAGTTAGCTTCATGTCATGCACCCAGAACAGGGCTCAAGAGTAAGATGGAGTAGAGGAGCGGATGAATGGAATGGAGACGGTCTTCTGATAGCTGTATGGAGGAAAAATATTTTAAACTATATTTAGTATTAGTAATCGTGTTGCCCACAGGAGCTCTTCAGATGTGAGCTGGGTGCATTCCAGTGGTATGTATTTGGTATACAGGTTGGGAAACATCAAGGTAACATATACATATTATAGTGACTGACATGCTGTAAAAGTGACTGTATAATATCTGCCCAATTCTCCCTGCTTAATATAATTTATTCTTCTAAGTAAACCTTTTTTTTCCCCCCATGCACTGAGCAAAAAAGGTTGTGCTGATACTGCGCTTCCTCTGCGAAGGATAAAATTTTGTTTACTAATCTCAGCTGGGTATTGTCAGTAAGCTTATTGGGCATTTAAACCTTACAGACCACACCAGATTAAGCTAACACCTGGTTTGTTCAATCCACCATACCTACATCTTATTTTGAGTGCTCTTCTAGGATTTAAGCAATTCCTCTTCTATACAGCATTCAGCTTACTCAGAACACCAAACACTAGGTTGGATAAGAAAATTTATGACACTCTAAAGATTCTTGGTTGAAGACAAAGCTTCTTAGTGGTCTTAGACACACAACTTCCATTTACATTAATTCGAGCTGTTTGCCTAAATCTTGGACTAGGTGATCATCGTAGGTCCCATCCGACTGAAATATTCTGTTCTATTTTCCTCAGCTTTGAGTATTTCAGACCTTGTTATTATGCAAATCGCAAATCCATCCACACTTCTTCTGGCGAATTGCTGCACAGGAAAGCATAACTAATTTAATTCATTAATCCCTGCCCCTGAAGCACAAACATCTATCACCTGAGCTAGTAAGACAGTAGTTAGGTTTGAGGTCTTTCAGGCTGCTGTATCAGGGTGAGAAGCAACATACTGTTAAATGCACATGAAGCCTGAATGTGTTTTGTCTGCTAACACTGTGTGAATCAGAAAATATGTAAAAATATACCCCATATAATTTTTTTCTTAACTTCTACTTTCCATTTTTACTAAGTTTGAATGTCATAGTAGCTGTATATATATAATCCCCAATTTTATTCAATGATTTTTTGATTTCTTTATTATTGTTAGTAGCAGTAGTAGTAGTTTTTTTGGTGGATATGTTCTAACTAGTCTGGGAATATCATGTTTAATATTTGTGTTAAGATTCACAGTAGTTTTCCTTAGAAAGGACTCTATACTCACAGTGCTTTGGCTGTGCAAACCTCCTAGCCTGATGCATCCAAATGAGGACCCAGTTAAATATGCCTCAGTTGGGAAATGCCAGACACCTGGCTGTCCAGGAGGTAATGCTGTATCAGTCCTTTTCTCACACTTGAGAATCATGTCTGGCTGGGGAAATATTCCTTTGCTCCACTCTTGTTCAAGCTGCCAGTGCTAGAAGCTAACCTGCCTGAATTTGCACTGTGGGAGGAAAGAAATACATTGGAATGCATTTGTTTCAGTCGGTTCTTTTTTGACATCCCAAAGAGTTTCCAGGCATAAATAAAAATTACAAAAGGCAGCAGTAAAGCAGTGTTCAGGTTGAGGGGTTTGAATGATTCATGAGCAAGGACTCTAATAGGGAGGAAGAATGGGCTTACAGAGTGGTGTTCACACACCTCGGTAGTGAAGCAGCAGACAGCTTGACTTGATAAGCAAGGATGATCCTGATTCAAAGCATTGCAAGACAAAGCATGAGCAGGTGTTAATGCCACACTGTGTGCCAAGCGCTGTTTTTAATATGAAAAGCAGTTTTCTTTAGAGTCTAGCACAAAGAAGTGGTGTTCCAGGAGCCAGGAAGCAGATCTTTCCCAGTGAAATCAACATGCAAATGTAAATATAGAAGTTGAAATTTTGGCCTCTCTCAACTTGGTGGCTGCAGTTCCCTACAGTTTTTGCCAGGACGTGTGACTGGCTGCACAGCATGCATATCTTTCCATATGCACTTCTGTATTTCATCTAAATGATTTCTGGGGGAAGATCTGAAATTTAATTTCCCCAGTAGTAGTTACTTTAAAACTTACATAGGCATTGTTGTAAGAAAAAAATCATCACCCTTTGTCATTTTCTGGCACTTCAGCAACTCACTATTTAAATCACAGATTCTAATCTAATTCTTTATTAAAGTGTCATCAAAAGCTTCAGGGTCACAGGCCTAGCTGTTAAAATCCCAGTATAATTTCATTGGCACCGACTTTGTAGTGACCCTTAGATATCCTTCACTACTGAGGTCTGTTGTGACTGAATTTATTTGTAGGAACCACAGCTCTTGCCAGCCGCAAACATCAGTACCCCATTTCCACAAAACTTTAGAGCAACTGTAGTAGCTATTATCTTTTACCAATAATGTACCATTTTAGCACTACAAATGTTGTGGTGGTTTCTAATATGACCTCAAAATAGCGTTGCTTTAGGTGCAGTTCTGATAGTGTTTGTCAAAGACAAGGTGTGTAAGACTCAGGCTAATAATTTCAGCTGTGGAGGACAGGTGATGCAGAAAAAGAGTCAATACACGCACTATCACTTTTAGGTTGTGCATTTCAATAGGATTTTAACATATTTTTATTGCATATTATTCTTACCACTATCACTCTTGTCTGTTGCCCATCATGCCTTTCTGTAAGGACAGCATTGTTAATAGAAAGCCTTAGTCTGGTGAGAGGCTAATTGCCTGCAGTTTCAGTGAATTCCTAACCAAAGCCTCTGCACTGAACTAGCCAAAGGCAACAGCAGCAAAGCATGGGACTAAACTGCGAAACAGGGAGGCAAGAAGGCTTGCTTTCTTTTTAGAACTGTGACACGACCATAATGGTAGCTTATGTTATTACCTGATGCTTTGCAAAGAGCAAAGTTGGTATTTAATTTTATGGTGGATAATTTTCAACTATAAATTTTTTAATTTTTTCACATTTACATTTACAGTAAATGTATTTTTACAGTACATACCAGCTTTTAGCATCCAAGCTTTAAGAACTGGATTCAATGATCTTTGTGGGTCCCTTCCAGCTCAGAATATTCTGTGATTCTGAATGAAATCTTTGATGTCCTTGGTGAGGATGAGAGCCACGTCCCTGGGAGCAGCAGGTGGCAGTGCTGTCTCTGCTCTCCGTTTTTAAGGCACTGCAGTAGCACAGCTGGAAGAAGCCATTTCACGAAGCGTGTTTAATAGTCCAGGTTCCTGCAAACCTGAAGGCACTTCTGCTTATGGGGAGTGCCAAGTGGCCTCATCAGGGTGGTGTGAACTCGCCCTCCAGACTGAACTATAGCCTTCTTTCTCCATGTGAAATTCCTCCAAGTCATGCATATAACCTTTACTCCAGTTTACATAGCAAGGAGTAAAGGTATGTGGCAAGGAGTACAAGTGACTTTTCAATGCTTTTAATTTTAACCCAAGATTTATTTACCTAAAAATGATTGAACTGTATATCCTTACTGATTTTGTTGGCAGCATCCTCTGTCAGGCACAGTTGCCGCTCCTTCCTAGAGGTTCTCAGCAGTAGATACAGCAGCAGTGTCAGTGGCAGGAGCAAACTACTCCTGCAATGACACTTCACCACATAACTCAAGGCCTGTCAGAAAGGCAGTGGATGGGATGCCTGGCCATGCCTTTGTCTTCTCCAGGTCTGCAAACTCTGCTTGCAGTCCATGACCCTGAGGTCATGTGAGCCCGGCTGGCTCAGCCAGTGTGCTGATGGCTCGGGAGCAGGTTGTCTTGCAGACGGATAGCTGAAGCGGTCCGAGACCCAAAACACAAAATGAAAGTTCAAGCAATGTAGATTACCAGGGGTCCAAAAATCAGTGCTCGTCACTTCATGCTCTGCTGTTTATCAGCACAAACTTGCCAAAAAGGATATCTGCTACCTGCAGGGAGTGGGGGCAGGACTGGAGGAGGAGCAGGGACAGAGTGACAGCTGCTGCCTTAGCTTGTTGGAGAGTGATGGGGAAAGGAATGACTGGTTGCAAATGTGTGATGAGAGTAAGCCACAAGACCAGGCCTTCATGATGAGTGTAATCATGTGGCATTATCCTTCCTTTTTTTAATTCTCTTTTTTTTTTTCTCCCACTGTATTTGGAACAACCAAGACAAAAGCAGAACCAATAGAAACAAGAAATGTCAGCTGTGGTCTGTGTTATCCCAAGAGGACTCACATAAAGTATGAATCAGGTCACAGGAAGTAAGATAAAAAGCATAACTATAAACTGAGAAAATAAGTGAAGTAAAGAATTTTTATTTGAAAGGATGAGATGTGAATCACTGAGGTCAACAGTTTCAAGACATGTTAAACTAGCTGTCTGCCTAATCACCAAAACATTTCTGTCAGCTTCTTTATTACATAAATATGGATCTGGTTTTGTTTTTAATGTGAATTCCTCAAATGGGACATTAAATTATTTGATGCAGTGTCAGCAAAATAAAGAAAACCCTTGGCCTCTCTCAAAAGACATACCAGTCAAAGTGGAGACATTTGGAAGTTCCCCTCTGAGATAATCTCTAAAATTTATTTCTGTTAGTAAGAGTGTCTTATGAAATGCTTTTTTCAGAAAGGGCTTGGATAAGAAGTGGTATTTTGGTGAATCAGCTGAGAAAGTCAAGGGCAGACAGAAGTGGGAGAAGGAAATAAGCAGAATATGAACCCAAAGTTCACTTCCAGGACTGAGAAAGGTGAAATAATTTGTGCATCATCCTGCTTGGGACTCAAATGGGCTGCATCTGCCAATGGGGTAAACTGACAGCATTAGCACAGATCAGCATTAGGTGGGTGAAATTAAATTAAATGGACACACACATACAGAGGCCTGGAGGAACTGTAGACCCATCTTCAGAATTTTGTTAGCTTTTTCAGAGAATCCCAGTAATTAGAATAATTACTCAGGTCGCTGAGTCCAACTGTTAACCATATTTTGTCCTTTCCTATTCCATGTGTCAGTTATTACTGCCCTTCCCACTGAATTATTCTTTTAGCACTCACAGCCATGTATCACACTGCTGAATCAGGATCAAAACAGAACTTCCAAACAAAAAACACATGAAGCCCAGCAGGGAGAAATATGGGAGGGTTCCATCTGAAGTAGAGGAACTGGTTTTTAATTATGTTTCTGCAAGCTTTAGTGTTCTCACATGCAAATGGAAAGAAGATGCTAATGTTAAAGGGCTGAATGAGGAACAAGTTAAAAAATAAACTATGGTGCATGTCACAAGAGGTTGTCAGTGCAGCCTTCTGACTAGTTAGCTCACATGGGGCAGTGAGGTCTTTTGAAGCTTCCTCTCCCTCTTTAATCAGTCCCTTTAGAACAAGCAGATCCCAGCTTCAAAGGCTGCAGGGCTTGTCAAAGAAGAAAGCTGCCTGCTCCTCAAACCGTGGATGGCAGCTTAATGTCCCACAGTGGTGGTTCCCACGTGAGGCTGCCCAGCTTTGCAGGGTGGGCGTGATTACATGGCAACTCCCGTGCTCAGATGTCTTTGAAGGGTTTACGTGCTCTCCCCACATTAGTATCGATCCTCTCCATTTGACAGGACTTGCAAAGACTTGAAAAGATACTCAGTAAAGCATACTTTTTAGCTTGATCCCTCACCCAGAAAGTCTGAATGAATCCACGGCCTCGCCGCATTCAAGCTAGTTTTCTCTAGATAATAAGGTTTTCTTATTAAAGTGATTGTCATATTTTCTTAATAAATGCCTTTACTTTTTCTGTTCTACCTACAAGACTTTTTCCAGAACTTACTTGCTATAATGTGAGTAGAGAATTTTGTGTAGGAAAGCTGCAGTGTTTAGTTTGTCCACAAAATATTTTGTTAGAGAACATCATTAATAATGACATTTACTGACTCTGGGGAGACAGAAGGTTAAGTGCATTTCAGTATTTTCCAAATCTGATTCTGCAGCCTGTCATTCCTGGAAAAGTTTCCCAAAGAAAAAAAAAAAGTCCTTAATACAGCACAGCGCTCTTCCTCATTTGAGCTCCAGTTTCCCATTTTCACACTCCTGCATTTTAAATGTGAACACCAGTTAGATTTCAACAAAACTGTACTGTTTGCTATACATGCCTTCTAATATATTAATGAAATTGTATATCTCAGTGTACACATTTCCCTGTTGGTGACCCTACTTCCCATATTTGCAACTGGATTTCCATCATGCTTCAGCAACTACTTGCAAGTGCTACAACCCCATTTGCAGTCTAAACCTTTAACCTGGAAATGACCTCTGATGTGTGATTTGTTCTTACGGGCTTATTTTCATGGTGTATTTAGAGATCAGCTATGCCAGCCTAGGAAGTTTTGCAGAATGCAAAGCAGATCATGAGCGGTGTGTCTGATAATGCAGAGTGTCTGTGTGAGCGGTGTGTCTGATAATGGGTCCATGAACAGCGTATTCACAGATACTTCTGTGGTCTGCAACAAAATATAAGTCAAACAGCAGTATTAGAAGCTGGCACTGTTCTTGTTAAAGCCATTTTTCCAAGTACTATTAAGTTCAGTTAGAGCTAACTCAGGCAGGATGGGTGAACTTGGTAAATCATGAAGTCGGAAAAAAGGACGAATAGAATGAATCTCAAGAGATCATTCTCAAAATCCACATCTGTACCAAGGCAGGATAAGAAACCTTGGACTAATCCTGGCAGATTAGGGTAATACACTGGTAATGATTCTGGTGAAGGAAATTATACAATATTCTTACGTAAAATATTTTAATAGTCTTCCTGTTATAAAGGGGTTTTATCACATCAGTCAAGAATCTGATAAATATTTATCAGATTCCTTTTTTTTTCCTTTCTCATCAGATAGAGCAAAGTTGCTCAACACTCCCTACTTCTAAAATATACATGTTGTATTTCTGTATTGTGTACAGAAATACACTTCCACATTAAAGCTATGCCAATCTGAAGGTCAGCTGCTGCCAAAATGAACCACCCTATATTTTTCCCCATTCAGCCAGCCTTCATGTGATTGTGATGAACTAGTTCAGAAGATAAAGTGGAGAAGCATTCAAATAAATAATAACATTAGTTTCCTGCTGATTTAGTTCAGTGGATTAAGCCCTAGGGAGGGCATCAGACAAGTGCCAGTGGTTGGACTGGATTAGCTGTGATGTGAAATGAAATAGCTTCTCTTTTCTAGGCTAAATAAACCTCCTCACGTCTCTTTCACAGACCATGCTTTCTAAGCCTGTTATTGTTCTTAGGCTCCTCTGAATCCTTTCCATTTTTCTGTATCTTTTTCATACATGGTATATTTAATGCATTTCTGTATCCAAAGAATATTTAAAACATATGATTCAGTTATGAGTGAGCAGGCCATCAGAAGCATGAAAGAGATCAGTTGTTGCTCATATGCTCTTCTGCCCAATTTTCCCTGCCTAATTTGTGTGTGCTGTTACCATGACTTTTCCTACCTGTGTAAGAATTGTTCTTATAAGATGGATGGATAAACACAAGTGTGTCACCCTGTTTTGAGCTTTTTTGGTTTAAGAAATTCCAATTCCTTAAATTCAGTGTAATCGTTCCAATCTGCACCTTTCCCTGTGTGGTCACTGCTCATGTGGCCATCTTATCACATTCAATTTTAGCTTAAGACATCGTCTAAATTCCAGAAGAACCTCAAGCAAGAGTTTCTCTAGGTGGGGCAGATAATTTCCCTCAAGTTTCCTTCCATTTCACTCTGTCTATACGCTGACCTACATTGAGAGTAGGCACATGACAGATTCTCAGTCTTTCATGTAATCAGAACTCTTTTGGGGTTAATGGCTTCATGCAAGTATAATTTCGTGGCACTCTAAAGGAATAAGATGTTAAGATTTGCTGTATTCTTTTAGATATTTATAAATTTAGAATTTTATAAATAATTTATATTTCCCAGTATAGATTAACTCCTGATTCACATCCATATATTTTTCTCAACACATGATCTAGAGTCCTGAAGCATTTGTTTTTTCTTTAAAAGCCATCAGCACCTGAAGCCATATAGTCAACTGAGAATTTAAGTTTTTACTCTAATAGTTTCTCACTCTTATCACTGCAAAATAGGAAGCCTGAGGATGCAGAAACAGCAAAGTTAAAACAATAAAAGTCCCAAATATATGCAGCCTATTAAATCCCATCAATCGTTAACAACTGTGAGGTTGGAGTTTGTGCTAGAGCGTGCTGTGGATGAAACCCACACTGTAAAGAAGGGTGCACCAATGATGATTCCACTGCTGACTTGTATCCCACCACAGACTGCTGTAACCTGTGTGTTGCTCCAGCCTTTGTGACCAGATCCGGTCTGAGATGAGCCAGGTTGTTCAGAAACATTCAGAAATGCCTGATCTGAAGATAAGGATTGCCAGGCTTTCCTGTCCTTCCTGTGAAGGCTCTCGTGTGGTTCTCAGAGCACAGGAATGACAGAAGCCTATGGGCAGGCTCTGGATACACTGCCCTTCAGGCTCAGAGATGATGTGGGACCTTTGGGCAAGTTCTCTCCGCTACAGGCTTCTTTGTGGTGTAATGAAATGGAGGAAGGAATCCTGCTCACCTTCATGTACTGCCCTCCCTCTTGTGAGAACTTAGTGAACTTTTGAAGCCCATTTTTTTCACAGACTTGCAGGAATTTCTTGGGGTATTGACCACACTTCGACTCAGGCCAGAAGGAAGGAAGGAAGGAGCAATAAGCAGCACAGCATACTGAGGGTGGCCATAGACTTACCAGTATTGTTGACCTGGAGTCAGTGAGCAAGCTCTCCACACATCTGACTATCAGAACATAGGAATGCTTCTGGGGCCTGGGAAGAGAAGACCTATAAGGAATCAGGGGACCTTAGAAGATGGGAATATTTAAGGGCTTGGGGTATCTTTCTTCTCCTTCTTTTCCTTCCTTCCCCTTCTTTTCCTGCCCCACAAAAATTTCCTCTGCTTTTCTAGTGTCCTTGTGAGACATGTCATGTTTTAGTCACACACAGTCATGTATCTTCTCCTTTCTCTCCTCTCTCCTCCTTCACTGTCGCCATCCACCTTCACTAATTGATTTTGACTGGAGAGGCTTCCCAAATCTGCACAGACTAGATGAGCATGGGGAAAGATGCCTGGCCCTTGCTAACACAGGAAGAAAAAGGGCAGTGCAGGGAGAGTCCTGTCGCCAAGGGTAGTAGGGTGAGACAGCAGGAAGCTGTGGGGAAAATCTACTCTGCATCAGCCACCCCCTTCCTCCTTAGGAGCCCTTCCTTTAGCAGCAGCAGCTGAACACAGAAGCACAAAGCAGCAATGAGTGGATCGGGCTAAAAACCACTCAGATTTATTTTTTCTTTCATAGGCGCCACGGGCACCAAACTGTCTCCTACAAGTTGCCACCAAAGGCAGCTTCCTGCTTTTTTTTTGTGGTGAAACAGCATTGCATTGGCCCTACCCTGTGGATCGCTGGTGGCACGGTGACTTACACCCCACTGCAGTTGTGCTGACAGCCTAACATTGTGATGGGCCATAACATTTTACTGCTCGTTCATTTGAGACTCATTTAATTAGATGGGGGGGGAAAGTGTACCTCTTGTGTCTTTTTGGACTCCCCCAGCTGCCCCTCCTTGAGTTTAAAAAAATACCATACCAAATCAAGGAATGAAAAAAGGAAAATAAATCCCCAAAGAAAACATAGGCTTCAAAACAGACTTCAAAACTGCCCAATTTGATAAAGAATGGAAATAGCCAGATTGCAGAAATGGAGAAGTCTTCTAATTGTGGACAGGAGAAATAAGAATGGTTTATTTCTGTATTATATAAACCCCACAGTCATAGTGATGGCATTGTGCCATGCAAATAAATTACCAAAGTCAGGAGGATAAGCTGTGTGAATTGGTGGTGCCACTAACACCATGTATTCTCACTGAATATGGCCTTTTTAAATAAATAAATATAAGACTCGAACATTGCATTATTTTCCTTACCGCTAACCCTAGTGCTCCGGCAATAACTCAAGGCCACGCAAGGAGGGACATCTTCCAACTACTACAGGCAGGGAAAAGGTAAATAAAATACTGTCCACTACATCTGACAGTAGGTTTCATTTTTAGGTGAATAGTTTTAAACCCTGCCAATACTGAAGTGTCAACATGGTTGATCATTCCTATCATTTTGTGACAGTAGTTGTTTTTCTTGATTTTTAATTCTTTCTGCATCTGGTTGAATCTACTATGCTGAAGATGAGTAATCATAGGGAAAAAATAGTGTCATTATAAATTCTAAAACCCAAAATTCCTCAAATGCTACTTATGTAAAAAGGGCCAATTTAAATCAAATCATTAGCTTCTGCTTAGATGCTCAATTACAAGTGTAATAATATCAATGTTTTATGTATTCACAGCTCTTGTGTTCAAATTTAACCTTTCTTCCATTTTTGCTGTTATTTTCCCTTTTTATAAATGTTGGTGTAATTAAGCCCATTTCCTCTTTAGAGGTGAATACACAATCACAGCTAGAAATTCCTCAGTATGCTTTACAGTCTGAAATACGTGATATTCAATCTCACAGCTAATAACTACCATGGCATGTTTTATAATTGCACCATAAATCAGAGACTGCTGCATTTAAAGTGTAATTTCAGGCTGTTTTGCAATATTTCTTGGCACTTTTAGAAGTATATCAGGATGGAAAATGCATGATCCAGCTAGATACAACCACAGATGAGGAAAAAGCTTTGTCTGCAGTTGTTGGAGTGCCCCAAAAGAGATGCTTAAGGGCAGGGATATACTTGTCACTCATGGGATACCCAAGCTGCCTTGGGGACCTCAATGGAAGCATGATGTGTGAACAGGTGTTTCTGCCCAGCAGCTAGGAGGGATGTGTGGAAATTAACTCATGGCACAAGCTTGAGGAATGGGCAGTCCATTAGCAACAAGTACTCTGTGGCTTTTTTTAACATGATTCATTGCTTAAATCTTTCCAGGAGGGGCTGTGTTTGGGAGAGACAAAGCTGAGAGCAAGAGAGAAAATGTCTGCTGTGAAAGTTGGAGGAACAATTCTGCTAACTCACACAGCATCTTCCACTACCTGTCTCAAGCCTTCTGCAGTTGCTGACAGGTAAAAGATGGACTCCCCCAAAATTAGGAGATTTTTTTTCTCCCAAAGCCTGCTTCTGTTTGAAGAATGCTGCTTTATTATTCATTCTGGTTTTGCTGTATATGCTGTAGGTGTTGTTTTAGCCCTTCCAGTGCATACAAAAGTTTGTCATGAGTCTTGGATAATTCCTTAGGGATTCCAAATCCCTGAGAACTAGTTTAGATGCAGAGAGGCTCTTTTATCCCTTAAGTAATGGTTAAGCTTGTTGTACACTAGATCTTGATACCGTATCTCCCCACTGGACCACCACCACAGCCTTGCTGGGACCCATTATGTCCTGACATCTGGCCTTGCTCTGAAGTGATCAGGAGCATCAGTTTTCTTGGTACCTTTCTGTGTATGATGCACAGCCCAGCACAGTGGGTAATGCCTCATTTGCACCACCAGAGTTCCGCTGGTAATTTAATTAAAATTGCCACATCCCTCACATGTGTTCTCACTATTTTGGTTTCTGCTCATCAAACTCTGAATTTATGCTAGTCAAGTTTTATCGTCTCCCCAAACAGCACATGGAATGACATCTGGCTGCATTTTGGACACATAATATAGACATCATGGGCTGCTCCTTGATTAAGAGAGCAGTGTGTGCTACAGGATGCCACAGGCTGCCAAAAACAAAACCAAGAAGTAGTTATGGAAACTGAAGGTACACAAAACTTATGTGATCTCCCACACCCACTGCTATTATTCATACTGGAGATCATTGGGAGAGACAGAGATATTAATAGTAAATGGCTCAAACATTTGGCCATTTGCAGAGGCAGCAGGGTGCTTTTCTGGGGCGGGGTTTGCACCCACTGAGGGGAGGAGATGAGTTTTTGGGTGTGTGGTGGCAAAACCTCTGATCCGAATTAGACAGAGGGAGTGAACACCCACCACCAGAGATTCTGGGGTTTGAGCCAGATGAGATAGAAGGTCCTGCAGAGATGGGATGGTGNTGTTTCAGCCAGGTGAGATAGAAGGTCAATTAGAAGCAGGTCCTGCAGAGATGGGATGGTGCTTTTTATCATGGCAATTGTCCTCCCTCACACTTCTGACGTAGGTGTGAAACCTCCTACCTTGGGGAAGGTGACATTCACACACAGGCCTGAAGGTATTCATCCCTTCTGATGGAGCATTACTGCCTCAGCTACATGAGATGCAGCTGTCATATCTTAGAAGATGTCATAAACTATCAAAGACCCCCCCTGAAGCACCCCCAGACTCATTCCTTAGTCCTTCCACACCAGAGGATTGCACGTGATCTACGGTGTTGCAGCAGAGCCTGAGTGTGCTGCAGAAGACAGGGTAAAACTGAGTGCTGACACCAGTAAAACAGGTAAAAGTTGTAGCATTGGTGAGAGCTAAAATGCACATTGGATCAACAGGAATTTCATGGTGCAGTGTCTTCTCACACTGTTATAGACCAGGCCTCTTCATGCTGCTCCATAAATGATGCTGTCTTGAATGTGATCCGAAGGGAATATCCCAGGTATGTCTGGTGCCACTATCTTACAGCTCATTTAAGCAAACCAGCATCTATATTACAAGTTAAAATGAACCCTGAGGTCTTGCCTTTAGGAATAGCACTGCTAATTTAGGAAGGCAAGAAGGGCAGTGTAATGTAGTGCACTGACCAGCACACTGACTCATAGCAACCTTTACCAGAATATGTCTGGGAACTTCCAAGATTTGCTGTAGGAACTTAAAAAAAAAACAAACAAGGGTGATAACTTCTCAGAGATTTCACTGCCATTGCCACTAGTTGTGCAAGTAAGTGAATAAGAGAACTACTGTAGGCTAGAAATTTCCAGGATGATACATTTCATGGTGCAATCACTGCCTATTGCATTTGCTGTGTGTTATTGCTCTCTGGCTCAGTACCCACTGTTGGGGTAAATATGGGAGGGTAGGCTTGAGGAAGAAGAGGCACAGAGACTATAACGACAGTGGGTGCAGTATTACAGGATCCCAAGAGGTATGGCTGTAGGGCTGCTAACAGGTTTTAGATTAAGCCATCTATTCCAGACAATTCACTAAGATTCTCACCTTTTTACTGTAATTAAAATATCCCAGTAGAGGGAAAAAGAGCAAGTCTTTCACTTGTAAGTTTTTTCAGACTCTCACCAACAGCAGAGTCTCTGTAAACACAGCACATTGGCACCTGTCTCCTGTTCTCTCATCTAAGCACAGGCCATGAAAAAAGTTACTTCTTAAAAGCTGGCTTAGAGAAAAGGAAGCCTGGACTCCATATTTTGTTGTATTTTTTTATATTTCCTTAGAACAAAAAGAGCATAAGGCTAGGGTCAAAATTGTTTTCAGTTGTGAACCTACAGCTTGCAGGTGTGGGCAGAGTTTAGCCTAAAATAACTGGAGGTAAAAGAGGGGAAAAAGCAGCATAAAAATATGATGTCAGCAGGAGAAAATAGACTCTGTGGGGCATTGGTTTTGTAAAGCCTTCTTCTGTAATCAACAGAGCTCATTACTGTAGCTGCGTGCGATGCTGCAAATGGCATTTGGATGAACATATTTTGTCTTTCCACCACGCTTGCTAGTTAACAAATTGTCTGCCCAAATTGCTGAACCATGCATATTGTGTCAAAGAAGAGGAAACCAGCAGATTCCCTTTGTCAGAGTGGACAGCCTGTACCAAACTCTCAATCACTGATTTTCAACCTTCTTCTGTTTTAGACCCCTAGGAATTCTGCTGTGGAGGTACAGGACTTTGTATAGATGCCTCTTCCCCCTGAAGTGATAATCATATTATTTTCTTTTCCCTCACAGTCTACAGTGTACACCTGAGTCTGAGGTCTGCAGACCACAGTTTGGAATTTGGTTTCCCAAGCAAATGTACAGTTTCACTTCATTCTTTTTTCAACAAAAAGTCACTTTCTCGTAATATCTCAGTTCAGCCCTTACATAGTATTAATGTTATTATTGCAATGCATGGGACAGTCCATCCCACAATCAAGGTCACAGAAGGAAGTGACCATGTATCTGAAATCAGCTAGCAGCACGTGACTGCACATCACATTGCAAGGCACATCACAAGTTCTGGCTCCCATTCGAATTCACTTTGGAGTCTTATCACGGGATTAAGGCAGCGGGACCTCTATCTCACTTGAGGAGGAGAAAGAAATGAGAAACAGAATGGGGTTATAAATGATATCCCAAAGGTAATGGAAAAAGAGGACAGACTTAAAGGGTTTGAATATCTTTTATTTAATACGTAATTTTTTTGTGGTTGCCAAGGGAGGCTGTGGAGCCTCTGTGCTCAGAGGTATTCAGAACCTAACTGGACACGGCCTGCTCTGGGTGGTCTTGTTAGAGGCTGGACAAGATGATCTCTGGGGTCCCTTCCAACTGCAGCCACTCTGTGATTCTGTGGTTCTGGAATTTAAATATTTTCTTCCAATTTTCTGAAGAGAAGAATGAGCTGAAAGAACAAAAGTGAAAGTTAACAAAACCTTTGCCTTTTCTAGGCCAACGGCATTAACCTCTATTAACATTTCTAACCACTGCCAACCTTGTCAACATGAGCAATCCCATTATGTGGGCTGGATTTTATCAGCACCAAAGGTAATTCTACATCCAGGCTGCCTCTGAGGTTTCCCTCAGTGTGGAAATGTGGGGGGCAAGGAAGAAGCATAGATGCACATTCTGGTTCTCTCTCCCTGTGGGGTCAGGATTTGGCAAAGCACACGTCACCCAGGAACTAGGACGTGCTGGGATGTTTTATGCAGATGCAAGTTATACCTGCATGGGTGAGGAAACTGTGGCATACTCATAGAGACGTGTGGGAATAGGTTTAGTAGCCATGCTGAACAGCTGCTCATATTTAAAAGAAAGACAGGACAAGGGTTTAAATGGAGCCTTCACATCAGGCAGGCTAGCCTGTGCAAAATTATATACGTGTGTGTAGGGCTGGGTTTTAGGAGTCCCAGGCCTCAGGCTCTTCGGCTGTATTTGTGAACTGACTCATCACTGCTTCTATCATTTAAGGCTCTTTGTTACCCAGTGCAATTTTCAGCATCAAGTTAAGCACCAGAAGATGACATCCAAAAGCAGAACTGGCTAAAAGCATGGGCAAAATAGGCAAATGTCTGGGCTAGAGCTTGCTGGGGAAAAGCTGATTCTCTCTTCTCTCATGTTACCTGTCCATGCCCTCCCAAAATTTCACAGAATACTGCTAGCCCTTCTCCTCTCTCCCTCTGCTTGTGCTATTTAATTGTGCATTTCTGAGGGAATGAAATTCAGTTATGCCTGGCTGCTGAGAATCACTGAGCTAGCTCTGTAGACAGGCTGGACCAGCTCAGAAATGGGTCTGCTCAGCATCAGGGCTGGCCCAAGGAGCACTATGTATCCTCCTTGGGGACAGGAGAGGGGGAAGGACACAGCCTGAAACAGGACCTTTCAGTAGTGGTTAGAACCACTGAAATTCATGTTTAGCTTCACCTCTAGACCCATGCGGTTATCTACCTGGAAGCACTCAGGAGTTAGATAAGGCTTTACAAAATTACTGAGGAATTATTTGGAGCTATTCTCAGTAAAGGGCTGACATTCCTAGATTAAGTTTTAGGCAGCACTTTTCATGGAAGTGCAAGGCTGCAATTCCGAGATTTCATACTTTGTTCCCTATCACAGGTGATTCCCATACTTCAGACATCATGCTTATTTACTTCAGAATTATTCAGTGGCCCCTAGTCATGCTCCTGTGGGGTCTGTTCCCTTCCTGATGGGATAGGCAAGGATTTCTCACTCACTATCTATTGCTAACACACAGAGATTCATGCTGTGAAAACACCACTAAGTGCCAAGAACTGCCTTAATCCAATTTATGGTCTGAAATTCTTATGGCACACATTTCCCAAGTCTGAATTGTACGTGTTAGAGGGGAGACATATAGAAAAGAGGGGGAAAAAAGCCCAAAACAAACTAACAGGTTGTTAAAGCTAAAACAGCCTTTGTCATCCTGTAGTCTAGTACTGGACTTTCCCACCCAGTAGAGCTATCCAGGGATTACTGTGGTTCCACACCCCTCTCCATCCTACCAGATGCAAGACACTTGAATCAGTTTCTATCTGGTAATGAAGTATCACATGTATTAATTTACACAACATGTAAACATGACTGGCTAAGTCCTATCACATGTATCCCAGAGGTTTATAGTACAATTAGTCAGAGGAAAGTTGAAAGTGAAGCAAAAAGAACATTTACAGGCAGAAGAGGAAATGGGCAGGACAAGATGCACAAGTAAAAAGGCCTAATATTCCTTCCCCCACTTCAGACAGACATATATAAATAGTGAGAGTGAGTTCCCCTGCTCACTGGCCACCACTCATTTGCTGCATCTCTCTGAGACCTTGCATCACCCCTGCAAGATGTGGGCAAAGGTACTGTCTTGTTTCCTTGCACTTTAAGATGTGATTCTCTGTTTAAGCTTTCATATCCTCGCTCCACATGTCTCAGTAGGTGCCCATCACACCACGGGATATGTGGTTCACCTGCTTTAAACTGCTTGTAACTGCTTCCTCAAGATAATCTTAATGCTTCACTACAAGTGTGAGGGAGAACTTGTTTGTAATGATGGGTACAATTCTGGTCACCACTGCTAGAGAAAGAGGAATCCAGTGTGAACAACGCAATAAAAATACACGAGCGTAGTAGGGGTGAGTCCGTATTGTAAAGGTGAGAACAGTTTGGTTTGTTTAACTCAGAAAAATGAAGGTCAGAAGGAAATACCACCACTCTGTGTGCGTATGTGTAGGGGAGTAAAGGAAGGGGAAGGAAGAGGGGAAAGGAAAGGAGATAATTTCCAAAGAGAGAAAAGACATATATTCACTACTGCCAGTATAAAAAAGAAACTGTGTGTGTAGACTGGTTGTAAATAATGTGTACCTCTACAGCAGGACATTTCTAATGGTCCAAGAAGGGAAGTTTTAGATTATTTTCTAATAGAGATACCAACAGCAGCTCACAGCCAAGAAGCAGATTGAATTTGCATAATGGGTCATTGCTCACTAGGAGAGGAAAATAAATATATATAATTCCCAGATCAGCAGGATCCAGGAACAAGGAGCCACTGCTTTTCAAAGAGGCAAGGTCTTGTCTTGGAGAAAAGCTGGGACTCCAGCTGAGAGTGAATTCAATGGGAGCTGGGAGCTATGAGCAATATGTGCAAGGTAGGGCTGCCAACTCCTGCCTCCCACTGAGCTCCAAGCTCAGCAAGATTTGAGATAGTAAGGCTGCTAATCAGGGAGATTAAATCTTGCCTTCTTGTGTGGTAGTGGGTGCACTGTCTTGAAACGCTACTCTCCCACTGATTTCAATACCAAAAAGCAGGTGCTATGGGAAAGATGTTTTTACTTCTATTTGGGGAGGGTGTGTGTGTGTGAATAGTCATTAGAGATGGAGATGAAGATGAGATGGGGATGAAATAGAGATGATAGATAGAGATAATCTTCCACAGTTATGTTACAGCACCTGCAGTCTATACTCTCAAGGACTCAGGGAGAAAGCAGAAAAAACACAGAACAGAAAAAGATAATGATGAAAGCATAAATAAAATATAAACAATACAGTGACATTTCTGGGAATAAAAAGCAGAAGAATTCAAACCTTGGTTTTGCTGATGCAATTCATGTAAGCAGGGGCAGAAATGGCCAGAATGCTAGTCAGTAACCCAAAACTGAAAGAAAAAAAAAAAGAGGAAAGGAAAAAAAAAAAAGAGGAAAAAAAATAATAAAAAACAGTGTTTCCTTTAAATATAGAGAAATATCTACTTCTTCTTTTTCTTTATTTTTTCCCTTCCCAGACAGTTACAGGAAATTTTGCCAAGGTGATTCATGGTTTGAATGCAAATCAGTTGACAGATCAAGTAATTCAGAGAAGTAAGCGAATGATTCTGGATACTCTTGGAGTGGGGCTTCTGGGTGCCAGCACTGAGGTCTGCCACAAAGTGACACAGTACAGCAAGGTAAGGTGTCTGACATTCATAGCACACCCCAAGGTTTAACTTTAAGAAAGCAAGGGAAAACTTAGGCTACGAATAGGAAATTTTGCCATGGTGAAATTTCTTTTGTGGATGGAAAGAGAGAAATGGTGTTCTTCCCACTGGAGACAGTGAAACTTCAGTGCTCAAGTTATTTTTCACTCTGGATGGGCAGAAGCCTGTGTGTCAGTCTGTATGCTAAGATCCCCCTCTACAAACACTGTCAACTAAGAACCCCTTCCTTTCTTTCACCTGTGATATTTTATTAAAAGCATCAACAAAGTAAACATCACTTATCACCAGCCTTTCAAATCAAGGAACTGTTAAAGAGATGGGGAGTTAGCAGTGGGTTACTTGCAGTCCATAAAACATAATTGTTGTCTGAGGTGCATTAGCCATGCTTCTCCTCTAGTCTTGCTCTCCTCAAACTAGCGGAGTAGTTGACCTTGAAAAGAAGCCTTCCCAACACAGAAGTGCATCAATCAGGAGGAGTTTAGCCCACTGTTTTTCCATACTGTCCTGCCTAGTGGGACTTGTGCTCCAGAGCTCTGTGTGCCAGTAAGTCTCTTCCCACAGAGAATTCCCCTTTCCAAACCACGGTAGTTTATGCCCTTTTATTCAGTTTGCAGCACCAGGAGGCCATCTGTCATTTACTCAGGGTCTTACTAAAACACACAAAACAAAACCCTTCAACGAGCCATCTTCCCCAACAAGATGATAACAGCCCAGTCATCATTTAGGTTGGACTTGATGATCTCAGAGGTTTCTTCCAACCCAGTTGATTCCGTGATTCTGAGAGAATTGTCAGTGTGTAGTGGGAAGGGACATCAGTGGCCAGAGGTTGTGTGAAGGTACTGAGTGGCCAGATAGATGGTGTTGGTCTGGCTCCGAGCTCTGTTTGGGTGGAATAGGACATAAGAAAACAGGAAACTGAGTTTCTTTTTGTACTTTCTGAAAGAACAATATTTTTCTCATAAAAGGGAGCAGTTGGGTCCCGAGAGGGCATGGTCTGCTCTCGGTTACATCAGAGATACAAAGCACATTTATCCCTAGGTTCAGGACTTTGAATTAATTGATGTCAATTTGTTTCAGATCTACAGCTCAGATTTATCCAGTACCATCTGGGGCCACTTGGATTTCCGACTGCCTCCTCTGTATGCAGCTTTTGTGAATGGAGTGGCTGTAAGGGCACTTTTTTTTATTTGCTCTTTAATCATACAGATTGATGCCATTCTTGCCCTGTAGAGAACAGAATGTTCCAAAAATCTTAGCTTATTCTGATGCCTTCTACAAAACTTTCCTAGACTATTCTCCTAATGTGCTTCAACTTCCTTCCAGTGAGATTACACTTAAGGTATAATATATGCGTGATCCAAACTCAACAGCATCTCTTACCTTTAATGTGGGACCTGGGGCTGTTGTCAAATGTCAGAACTCTACAGCTTATCCGCTTAAAAAGACACACTCTAGCTCTACCTCATTTCACTGGGATCCAAATTTCATGCCAACTGGCAAAGTACAGCTACAGAAAAACCCAGACAGATGCACATATAGATACATACACATATAATACCACAAGGCAACTTAATCTTCAGTTATCCAATTTCCAAAAGCCAGTTACAAATTTTGGACACACACTTTGTCATGAAAGCAATAACTGACTCCCCAGCCATTTGTCTAAATTCAGATTGAGGCTGAAACCATTTGAAATTGAAAGATGCACAAGAGGTGGGGTAGACAAATTTGGCAATTATGCAAAACTAGGGAAGGTGACCAACCAAGGAAATAGTAATATTAAGGCTATTTAAATTAGTGTGACAACAGTATCAGAGGTCCAATTTAACAGCTCATTTCCAATGTAGAGAAAATTATCTTGGAAATGAGATCTGGTACCTCTCAGCTCCTGGCAGCCCTTGTGATATTCAGATCTGGCTGTTAGCATATATATATGATCATTTCAGTTTACATCTTGGTCACAGGTCAATTTTAAGCACTTACTGAAGACACCAGAAACACAGCTTACAGTGTATTGGGCACGATTTTCCTTATCCTGCACTGCAGAGCATCTTCCCACATGGCATCAAAGTTTTTCAAGGCAGAGACTGGGTTTTCTTCTATCTGCTTAGAAACAGTCCTCAGAAATGCATAATCACAGTATTACAGGGCAAAACCTGACTGCTGGGGAGCCTGAACACCTTCCCAGTTTGCTCCAAAGTAAGACATGGGTGAACAAATGTGAAAGCTCAGTTTTTGAGGTGTTACTGTGCTATATAAAAAACGCTGTCCCTAATGCTCTCAGGTCCTTGGGGGCTCTCAAAACTTTGCGGGGGGAAGGAATGTGTCTGATAAGCAGGG
This sequence comes from Machaerirhynchus nigripectus, assembly GCA_013397975.1. NCBI lineage: Eukaryota > Metazoa > Chordata > Aves > Passeriformes > Dicruridae > Machaerirhynchus > Machaerirhynchus nigripectus. Next base: position 1,604,869 of record VZRQ01008598.1, read on the forward strand.
CATTACAGACACTGACTGCACTTTTGGGGACCATCTGCTGCCAGATCAGCAGCCATATGCCGTGCTGGGAACACCTAAAATCTTCCCGAGTAGCTGGGCTCTGGGCATGGGAAAGAGAAGGCACCACTTGCAATAGTCTCTTGAGCCAAGCAGCTCATTCCGCGTTAACATTGTAGCTTTCTCCTAAGTACCAGCAACTCCAGGGAGTCTGGTTCCTTGTGTGACACATCTTGTTTCCATGTGCTGAAAATTCAGGCTAGGCCTCCCGTACATTTGCAGCCTTGTGCCTGTTGCCTGTGGATGGTTGCACCAGAGAAGTAGCTCTGATGATATAAATTTCATTTAGCAGTATTTAACTGCTGCAGTTTTATGGTGCAAGTCCTAACGGCAGCATCAGTTGCAGCACTGGGGAAGTAATTTCATTATGTTTATATTTCATTATGTTTTGGGGAAAATGAAAATTCACTGTTCACATGGTGGACCTAGAACAGCTGCTTTAATTATACCAGTCTAATTAAAGCAGCAAAAGCCAACTGAAGAAAAAAGGAGTCACTGTCACACTGTTTTCAGGCTGGTACAACTTGAATTAAAATTATACTCCTTCGAGGCAGGATCTCTGCTGCATTGCCACTTCTCAGACAGCTGTGTAAGGAGTAAAAGTCTTTAAGACTTCTGAAATTTTTGCTTTCGAAGAAAGATCTAGTTCTTCAGTACTTTTTTTATAGCAGTTACAGTAGTTTCATTTGACTGAGGCAACCTTGCCAAGTCAGAGTTTAGTTCTAACAACAGATCAATGCTTTTCTTCCCATTAGGTGCACTCAATGGACTTTGATGACACCTGGCATCCAGCCACACACCCATCTGGGGCTGTGCTCCCTGCACTGATTGCACTCTCAGAGGCCTTTCCACAGAAGAAAAAAATCTCTGGTCTTGATCTGCTCTTAGCTTTCAATGTGGGAATTGAAGTGCAAGGCAGATTGCTGCACTTCTCCAGAGAAGCCAGGAATATTCCAAAAAGGTACATAGAAGTGTTTAAAGTATAAAGTTGAGTGGAAGTGGTTTTTCATCAGTGTTAGTATACATAATTAAATGTCATTTAAAATACAGGTGGCACAGTTATTTATATTTCGTAAGCTGTTTATCTGGAAATTTAGGGAAGGTTCATCTTACATGTAAATACACTTGACTCCTAACTCTTGAGCTAATAGATTTCTTTTTGAAAGCATTGACCACAGTAAGGAGGTCATGATCTCCCTACTTTGAATTTTTATAATAATATATAAATTTAAATAATAATAAATATAACTTTATATGTGACTATAAATTTGCTTTGAACTATGAGAAGCTCTAATGTTTCAATTGCTTTCTGGGGAGGACCTACTACAAGCAGTACTACTCCAGTTTAACTTTTCCTGGGGAAAAGTGACAGCTCTCAGTTAGGCCCACATGTGAATGCTGAATGTATGTTTCTTTATGGTCCAATCCATTTTCTATGGCAATGAATGAAAATCTTTTGTATATAGTGAATTTGAGTGAATTTTTGAAATCTGGTAACGAAGATACTTTTGTTTCCTTAGGTTTCACCCACCGGCTGTGGTTGGTACAATGGGGAGTGCAGCAGCTTGTGCTAAACTGCTAGCTCTCGACCAGCTGGAATGTAAAAATGCCTTGGCTATTGCTGCCTCCTATGCAGGTGCCCCACTGGCTAATGCAGCAACCCAAATAAAGCCCCTCCACGTTGGGAATGCTGCCAAGCACGGACTGGAAGCAGCTTGCTTAGCTTTACAGGGCCTTCAAGGAAACAAACAGATTTTGGACACAGAGTCAGGGATGGGTGCCTTTTATACAGATTACAACCCACAGACTCTGCCAACCTTGCAGTCCTACCCCTGGCTCTTGGACCAGCAAGATGTGGCCATCAAACGCTTTCCTGCTCATCTCGCAACACACTGGGTAGCTGAGGCAGCATCCTCTGTTAGGAGGAAGCTTGTGGAGAGCAGTGAGAACTTTCTCCCCCTTGATAAAATTGACAAAGTCATTCTCAAAGTCCCTGAGGTCAAATATGTGAACAGACCCAGCCCAGCCTCAGAGCATGAAGCACGACACTCCTTCCAGTTTGTTGCATGCTCTGCTTTGCTGGACGGCAGCATGTCAGTCCAGTCCTTCGCCAGTGAGAATGTTCACCGGCCAGCCTTGCAGGAGCTCCTCTGCAAAACACAGCTGGAGCACCCTCCTGACAACACCCCCAGCTTTGACAGTCTTTACTGTGAAGTGAGTGTCACGCTTCAGGACAGCAAAACGATCAGCGACTGCTGCACTACCTTCTACGGGCACTGGAGGAAACCTCTGAAAAAGGAGGACTTGGAGAAGAAGTTTCAATCCAATGCCCTTGGCATTCTGCCCGCAGAAGCCGTAGAAGGCATTATAGAGACTGTGTACAACCTGGAAAAAGTAGAGGACTGTTCTGTGTTAAGTACATTTCTATCAGGACAGTCAGCTAGAGCGCTTCCAGAGAAGCTGCATTTCATTTGAATATTCTGGCCAACAGCTACATGCTCATCACAAAGCCAATGCAAAATTCAGGACAAACTCTTACTTAGTGACTCAAGCACTTTCAAATAAGACTCCTGTAACACAAGAACCATATTCGGTCCAATATTGTGGATTTTTACTAAGTAAATTATTTGGTGACTATGTGCCCAGCTTAGTCAGGCTGAACAGAAGATCCTCTGCTGGCACAGCCGACTTCAGATATCTTTGGACCTCTAGAGGCAGAGCACTCACTGCTTGCGCACGGCACAAAAATTTCCCTGCTCTTCTGCCAAAAATCTGTGCTGCTTCTCCTAAATTACTCCATACAGGAAATCCAAATTCTGGAAGAATATGGAAGTGCTGTGTCCATGAAAATCATCACGGTTAGAAGGACAGAGAACAAAAACCTTTATATATTTATTTCTGTAGATTTCTCTCTACAATCTCCTTGAAGAGGGCACGTGGTACATGCGAGCGCTGACATTTGTGCTAAAATAAACACAGCACACGTAGGGAGTGGTAGCACTCGATACCCTGCAGCACGTCAGGCATCGCTGTGGCGATCGCTCTTGCACTGAGGCAGCAAAGGCCTGTGCCCGGCCTGATCACACGAGTGCTGAGCATGAGGGACAGCTCCACACTCCTCATCATAAAGCCGTTATTTCCCAGTTCCACCTCTTGGCTCCTCTGTGGTACAGGCCTGCTCCCGTTTTGTTCCTGCCCCGCTTACAGGAGACACTGAGCAGGTGATGTCAGTGTAGGTTACTTCAGGCCCAGCAAAGTGTGGGCCACACTACACTGGGCAGGAGTGACAGAGACCTGTGAGCACCAGAGCACTTATGCCAGACAACTCAAGTGTCCACAGTGAACCTTGATAATGAATTCTGGGAACTTTTTGTTCCTCCAGGAGCATAAAGCATTGCCAGACTGAGCTTCTAAGAGAAGCTGCCAACTCTTTGTTCACATTTTTAAGATCAAAGCATGTGCTCTAACAGATATAAAATTATCTTCCTCAGGGCACTAAACGATGTATGCCAAAAAAATAACAAAATAAAGCTAATTCATTTTACTAAATAAATCTGAAATTAATTCATTTATTAGAGCAAAACTTGTATATTTTCCACATACAATGCATTCATTTGTGCTGGATCTTGGTTTATAAAGTTGGTTTTCCTGGGGCTCTGCAAAAATTTCAGAAGTCTATTAGTAATAATTGCTAAAGATTTGCAAGGGGAAAAAAGAACCCAAATAACCACATTCTTTTAGTTTTTCCTTCTGATTAGAAATCAGAATTGAATTACCTATACTGAAGGTAATCAGACTCATTTACAGCTATTTCACTTGTAATTGCAGCTGGGTAACAGCAAATGTGAATTCCTGATAACCTTTAGTGATGTGATAAAACCCCACTGCCCATTCAGTCTTTTTAAGACTGAATATATTTGGATTCACAAAAAAAAAAAAAAAGACACCCCCCCACCACCTTCAACATATGGTTTCCCTTTTTAAAGAGAAATAAATAGGTTAAATTCAGCAGTAACCATCGGATCTATTAAACATTAAAAAACACCCCACCACACCAAACAAACCAGGAACTGTGAAGTTTAGCAGTTGCATTATTTTATTAATTCAAAGGAAGCTAAATGTTTATGCTTAGCTACACTGATTTCCTTGGAGAAGTCTGTATGCTTCTAGTCAGGCAAGCTTCAGGACTTCTTGTACCATTGTTCCAATTCCATCAAAGATTTCATGCAGAGGAGCCTTGCACATGAAAGCACAGGTAGTAACTATTTTATTGGCTTTATCCACATGGGATTCATTTACATTTTTGCAAATGTGCTTACATCCAAGCTCTGCTATAGCAGATGCCGTTTCAGCGTCAGGAAATCTGTAAATAAAAAGACTTTCATTACATAAAGAGATGACACAGACATAAAATTCTGCACACGTAACTTGAATGAGAGAACTACAATAATATCTACGTGACTCTTTAGCTGATGATGACAAGGGAATTAAAGAGGCTGCTACTATCAGATTTTCCTATCCCCTATGGACACATAAAGTGATCTAATACCTTTGAAAACAAGGTCAGAAATGCGGAGCCACGGTATGTCAGAAGGTATAATAGTTTTTAACAATCTTTTGGTAAGTTTGGAAGATGATACCAAGTGCAGCCATAACTGATCCTCAAACGTTTGAGAGAAGCCAGCTGAACTTGCAACCTTTTCCAACATCTCCATGTAAGGTGTTCCTCTGGGATTCTGTAGAGATTTTGATTTCTTTTTTTCCTTTCTGATGAGGGAGGAACAGATGCAATCCCTCACTACTGCTGCTGATAAACTTAATTCAGAAGTTTTATTGGGAGCTGACACTTCTTGAAGCAGTACTGACTTCTGCTGGGCCCTGTTCTCATCTCCCTCCCCTAAAGTGGCCCCAAACCACTACCACCTGAAAAACTTAACTAAAAATTCCTGAGCAGACAAAAGCCCAGAGACACAATCCAAACAGCCACTCAAATTACCACAGGGCACCGAGTCTTTGCATGCTGGCTGGCCAAACGCCTGCTCTTCATTTGCACATTTGCAAGATGAATCATGGCCTTCAAACACTGGGTAAGCAAATTCCGTATCTCACTTAGGATGGGCTGCAACTGTCACTCAACTGCCATGAACTGAATGGGAAAATATAACTTGATATCCATGGTCACCAGTGTGTCTGTGCAGCTCTGATCCTACAAACATCACTTGTTCTGTCCCTTTTAGGACTGACGGATGCTACATCCAGTGACTTGTGAGCCCTCACACTGCACAATAAAGGTGGCTCAAGGAATGACAGTTTAGGCCAGAGGTGAGGACACCCAGAGCTTTCACTGTTAATTGTAATGCGTCTGTAAATGTTATCACAGAACATCTGAGACATTTACAAGACAGGTAGATACGACACTTACGGACATGGTTTAGTTGAGGCTTGGCAGTGCTGGGTTGAAGGTGGGACTCTACCATCCTAGAGGACTTTTCCAACCTACACAATTCTGTGGTATCAGTGTATATCTGGTTGCAGCACCACAAGTCACCTGACCTCATGGATTCACTCTGTCTGCCCTGAGAGTTCTGTGCCTGCTACTATTATGCAAGTAAAAACTGAGACTAATTTTTCTCACAAGTAACTAAGTTTCCCCAGGTTTACTGGTACCAAAGAGATTTCGGCACAGAAGTCTGTCCATTCCCTAATCCTAATTCCCATGTAAATCATCTTCATCCATTTCCTTCTTACCTTCCATCTACGTTTTTATCTTGACCGACCGTAACCTCACAACCAGGAAAGACTTTGGCTGCCAGAACTGGTGATATACAGCACAAACCAATGGGCTTTTTAGCACTGTGGAAGGCTTGGAGTGTGGAGTTCACATGCTCGTTGACAGTACAGTTCTTGCCATCTACAGCCCAGGAACACAGATTCTTTGCTACACCAAAACCACCTAAAAAAAAACCAAAACAAAACCAAAAAGCTCAAATGTAAGGCACTGCTAAAAGCTATTAAATTTGATACCAAACAGAAGCTCTTTCCTACAACATAATAGAATCTGTGAGACTGGGAACTGTACTGAAAGCTTTACAATGTCACTGTAACCTGTAAATGATGGGTTTACAATGTTAGAAGTTTAACTGCACACTTTTTTTACACCATGTAGGTTATATATAGGCCAGAAAGCTTAATCTTGTTTCAAAAAGCAACAAATGGACAAACAGGAAACCTCACATTCATTTGCTAATCACTAGAACAGCTGCACCATCTGTTAGGCACTCCTCAATAAGGATGAGGGATCTGAAAAAATACCAATACTAGTTAAAAGCACAAGTATGGAATTCATGGGAGTAACGCAAACAGTGATTTGACCCGCTACACTAATGAATTCTCAAGTTTGACTTTGATGCTTAAGCAATTATAGAACAGCTTTTCTTCTTCCCTAGAATTACTTTTGGACTTTAAAAAAAGATTAACGCAATAAAAACAAAGGGTATTCTACATAAAATGGACATTATAACATATGATCTTCTGAGACAAAAAAACTTGTGAATGTAACAAAATTTCTGATTAAAAACAGTGCTGATTTTTCATTCTATAAATTAGTTTTAACAACCTTTAGATGCATTTAATCTTCATTTAATTGTACAAGCAGTTTGTATTTTAGAGCTCCTTTGTTTCCTGGATTTATAACCATCAGAATAATCAAAGTACGGTTATTCCATACGGAATGTGCACAACATCAACTTTTCTCCAATGCTTATATGGAAATTTCCACAAGTACTTCAACAGACAACATCAAGAATCTTTGCATTTTTAATATTTTTCCTTTCCCGGTTTGCTCACTTTCAAGTGTTATCTGAAATCTCTGAGGCAAGATTTTAATTTTCAAACTTAATAGGGTTTATTTCCCTCTAACAGTTATTACAGCAAGCCCCCTGAGCCTGGGTTATAACAGCATGAAATTAACGTGGAAAACGTCTGTGAGCCTCTACTCCCCGCTGACCAGCCCTGACACCAACCACTCACACTGCAGGCAGAATTGTTTCTCTGTGTTATACACGCACTCCCTCTGCTGGCCTTGCGAAAACTTCAAAATTAACACTTAGGCCCAATCATGAAGGCAGTATTTAACAGCACTATGAATATTCTGGAAAGAGATCTTCAGCAAGTCATTATTTCCTCGTGATGCTCCAGTTTCTTCATTTCTAAAAGTGATTACAATTACCTCCGTCTGGAAGGCAATTTTGTGGTCTCTAAATAAAAAATTATCCATAAATATGTTTAGTAGAACTTGATCAGCAGCTGAGGGGATACATAATTAAAACAGAATGTACACATATCTGACATGGAACATAATCTACTTGGCAACCTGCTATTCTGCCAACATTTTCAGAGGCCCTGAAATTAAGGCATTGCCATGTAACTGAGTTCTGACCCAAGTTTTGTACTCTGGTCAGTGCTCTTGCCCACAAGAAAGTAGTGAAGTTTTCACAACCATTAGTAAGAAGGAATGGTGGATGCATAACTTAATACCAAAACAACACCCTGGCATTTTAACTTAGTGTATGAATCAATAAATATATTGGGTTAAAAAAATCACAAATAATTTTCTTTTAAAAGATGAGCTCAGCTGGTCAGAGCACGGTGCTAATAACACCAAGGTTGTGGGCTCTAACCGTGTATGGGTTGTTCACTTAAGAGCTGGACTCAATAATCCCGGTGGGTCCTTTCCAACACAGAATATTCTGTGATTTTGTGATACCTACCAGGGAAAATGACAGCATCAAATTCACTGGCTTTCAGTTCAGCCAAATCCTGAATGTTTCCCCTTGCCAACCTGGCACTTTCAACTAACACATTTCTCTTCTCTTCTGTTGGACTTCCTTTTAGGTGATTGACTACATCCCTTTGCTCAATATTGGGGGCAAATATCTTCACCTAGAAGAGAGATGAAGCAGTTTTGGGAATGTAAACAGAACTCATACTTATTTGTCACAATAAAGATCATTTAATGAAAACAGGTTTTTTCTCTGAAGCCTCTTATCCAAGTGAATTCCACAGGATGAATCTAGCACACTAAATGTCTAAAGTGACATATGATATATTAGCTTGGGTAAACATAGCCATTCTCCCCATCCTATTCCTGCAGCATTTTGACAGGAGGGTATTCTTATGCCAACATTAAGCTTACTGATTTTGCCATGGCAGACAACCCCAAGGACAAACAGGACACCACAATTTATACCAGCAGTCCAACTGGACATACAGCTGACTTTGAAGAAAGGTTACTCTTAACTGTTATGGGATCAAAGTGCTAAAAAAGTTTGACATAAAAAAAGTTTAAGATGCAAACTTTACAAGCATTTCTAGAGCAAACATCAGAGTTACCAGCTGTCCTAAAACACCAGCAGCAGAAAGGAAGAACAGAACACAGGAGAACTGATTTTGGTTAGACACAAAAGGGGAACAACTGCATCAGAATATAAAGCTCTGTGACAGGTGTACCACAGAGGCTGTTTTCTTATGTCTGTTTTAAAGCTTCCTTTCCAAACTTCTGAGATGACAATTTTGTGCAAAATATGAGGGTGCTGTTGTTACCATCAGACACCTGAGTGTGGCTACACACAGACAGTGACCAGCTTCTCCCATCAGAAGCCACAGACGGGACCAAAGCACACCACTGAGTCCTGGCCCAGGCTTCTCCAACAAGTCCCAGTTTACCAAAGAGAGCCCAGAAACAGTGAGCAGAAAACAAGCAGGTGAACCCCCATGAGGGCTGCAAAAGCAATCAGAAGAAAGATAAAAATTTTTAACCCATCCTCAGTTCCCTGTGGCCAGAGGAGAAGGGATAGGTCTCCAGCTGCTCCCTGCTCCCAGATTCACAGGATCACAGAATTGTTAGGGTTGGCAGGGCCTTCTGGAGATCGTCTGGTCCAACTCCCCTGACCAGGCAGGGTTACCTAGAACAGGTTACACAGCAATGCATCCAGGAGGGTTTTGGATATCTCCAGAGAGGAAGACTCCACAACCTCCCTGGGCAGCCTGTTCCCATGCTCTGCCACCCTCAATGTAAAGAAGTTCTTCCTCATGTTGAGATGAAACTCCTGGTGATTTAGTTTATGGCCATTGCTCCTCATCCTGTCACTGGGCACCACTGAAAAGAGTCTGGCACTGTTGCCCACAAAACTGGATTCATTACCAGGTGTGCCACAAGCCGATAATTACACACTCAAGACAGACACTGATTATTTATTTCACAGTTGTGCAAGCCCGGGCGTTCGGTGGTATTCCACAGATCAAGCACACCCACTGGACTTTTTGTGCCATTATCGATACATGGAAATTCAGAGTTAGTACCTCTCCAAGTGCAGCCCCTCTGATTGGCTAGTAATTTCCGTACAAGTTTTGTAACTCCAGTTAACTTCCGCACATGCTCACGGGAACGGTCTTCACCTGGGCAGGGGTCTTTTTGACCTGTAGGCATGGCGTTTAGTATAATCATTTAGTTGTATTAATGAGATCCTTTTGCAGTCTTCTGTCCGGCTAGCTGCCTGTTTGCGACCTCAGTTTCTGTCCGGGGGCCAGGCAGGATGAATTTTGGGCGGGGATGAACAGAACAGGGGAGGGAGCAACATAAAGAGAGAGATTATGGCTGAATAGGCTTTGTAGTGTGCAGTGGCGGCGCAGGGACCACCGCGAACCGGGAGGGGCTCTGGTCCCAGGGACAGGAGGGCTCTCGGCTGCCGTGTCACACGGCACGCCGGGCCGCACGCACACACAGAGACGTACACACACACACAATATATATACACACACCCCCACACCCCGCCGCCCCCGCTACCTCCGCGCCGCCGCGGCTCAGGTGCACCAGCGCCGCCGACGCCTCGTGAATCTCGCTGCCATCGAAGACGCCACAGCCGGCGAGGACCAGCGCCACCCGCTTGCCCATGGCAGCCGCTCCTCAGGCCCGGGAAGGGGCTGCTCCAGGCGGTGGGCCCAGGCCTGGCGGCACCGTCCCTGCTCCCGCTCCTGTTCCTGCTCCTCCTCCTCCTCCTGCCGCGCCTGCGCCGCCGGGCTCCAGCGCTGTCTCCATGTTCAGCGGCCCTACGGGCGGGCGGGACGGAAAATAAATGAGGAGATCTGGAAAACAAACGGCATGTGCCTCTAGTTTTAAACAAAACAGGCTCAAGAGTATTTTCGGATGTCCGGCCTGGCCTGCGCCCCGCAGCGGGGCTGTGGGAGGCAGGTGACCCTTGGGACGCTGTAGAACGTGCGCGTTCCTGTCGCCAGTCCCAAAGTTGCAGGGCCTCGCAGAGCCTCAGGGGGAGAGCCTATGAGGTGTTTTTTGTTTGGTGGGTTTGTTTAACGCAGAGGGCTACAATGGTGTAATGAAATTTGGCTTCCCAGATTGCTTTGAGAGCCAGAAAAAAAGTGGAGTTCGGTAAGAGGCCTGCGGTACTGCTGGGTCCTGATGCTGTTTGTTTCAGCGATGCCTCACTCACCAGACCCACCTCGGCCTTTTTTCTTCTTTAACCTCATGCCGGGTATTAACAAGCTGCTCCGTTTAATCGGGAAAAAGAGAGGCAATGCCTTAAAGCATTGCTCTAGTGACCCAAAAGGGAAAGAATGCATCCCATGTCTCCTCTTTAGGGCTGTGCACACTAATGCCACATCAGGGATCAACTGTATTGGATTTTAGTAAGATCTCTCAGCTCTTGGTTCTTCATTTTTCATGGTCTGCCTCTCTTATAATAAGAAGAAACTTGTGTTTAATAATGAAAACTTACTCTTTTATTGGACCAGAGGATTGAAAAGCTGGATATTGTAGAAAAAATTAAGAGTGTCTTCCAAAAATTTGGACTATGGGTTTTCTGCAGAGGACATGGTTGTGAGTGGACTGGGCAGAACAAAAATGACATTTGAAAGCAAAGCCTTTTCTTTTAGCAAAATGCATTCAGTTGAATACTGATTGGTTGGGAGTCTGTGTGGCATGATGGACAGGGAGATTCTGGAACAAGATAGGGCCAAGACAGGGAAATTCCCTGCTGAAGGGCAAACTCCTGTGTGCTGGACACATGGATGTACAGCCTCATCTCAGTCTACACCACAGTCCACACTCTGCCTTTTAGGATTGAGCAGGACTACAACATAGCTCCACTGAGAGTCTGCAGAGCTGGAATTCCACTGGAATCATCTTTATGCCTGGAGCTAGGAGAAAGCCGCTACTTGGAAGGAGTTTAAGCTTAATGCATGTTTGGAGGTACGAGTGTAGTCCCAAACTCTGTTGTGTGTTAGGGCCAGGGTTAATGTTAGAGCTAGGGAACTGAGCACCTTCAGAACTGGAATTGCCTGTTCCTTTCTGACCTGACTTACTGGCTAATCTTTCTGGATGGATCCTGGACCTGAATTGTCAGTAACGTCATCTCCAGTCTTGTTTCTGGCCCTGTCTCTTACATGGACCTCGGATTCACATTATAGGTGGTCCTTTTTCTTGGATGGACCCTAGACTTGACTGGGATATGATATTCCCATCCCACTTCAGGTTCTCTACATCACATCTCTGTGCCAGCTCTGTTCCATGATCTAGCTCCAACTTGCTTGTGCCATGTTCCTGCCTGAACTGTGTGACCTTGTCATGCCCTCTGTGTCTTAGGTCCATGTTTTCATCGCAGCTCATGACATGTCCTTGCCCTGGCTTTCTGTCACCCTGAAGTAGCCCTGAGATGACTCTTCTCCATCCTGGGTCCACAAAAGCAAGAGCATTTCACAAGGAGTACAGCTCTGAAGTCAGATGTTTGCAAGGTGAGAGGACACACCTTGGTGGGAGAAGAAGCTGTGATCAGGGTCCTCAATGCACTAGTAGCCCTATAATTACCCTGGCCAGCCTCTGCCATGACCTCTACCCACAAGCCCTTTGGCCACGACTCCATGGGCACTTAGGCCTGGACATCCAGACATGACCTGAGCTGTGCTGTAGGTGTGTCCTGTTTCCTGTTGTCCTGATGTATGGGTCACTCTTCCTGCGCATCCTGTGAACTGACCTTGGCACAAGTAGTGTAATCCCAGCCTTGGGCTCTACCCTGCTGTATCTGGGGCTGCTGCTGGATCCAGCCACTACTACATGCTGGTTCCCATTCAGAAACTGAATAGCAGTGGGGTTCCACCAGGAATCTGATCACTAGAAAAATCCACAGTGATGAGGCAGAGCCAAGGTTGCGCTGGGATGACTGATGCATGGATTGGGTCTGCATCAGTAGGGTACACAGCTAGGTTCGGGTGTGGCTGCAGTGTAGCTCAGGTGGGAGGCAGGAGCCTTGGCTTAAAAGCAGCTCCACAGGAAAGGAGCAGGGAGCCCCTTTCGAGGTGTCTCAGCAGAGCAGAAGCAGTTTCTGACTTTCCCTCACAACAGTTTTTATCAGACCAGCTGCACACCCTGAAGGGCGGAGAGCAGGTACTGTCCCCTTCAGACTTCAAGGGGTTGAATTACAGCTCTGTCCTAGACCCCAGCCTTTTTCCTACTGCCCAGGATTTGGGAATGATGTTTCCTATAGTGGAAATACTGCTTTGAAGTGCTTTAGTTGCCTGACAACAGCTGTTAGCTTAAAGTGGACTTGGATAGCTCTTTGTATTTCACAGGCATCCAGTTGACTCATCAGTTCATTTATCCCTACCATGCAGCAAATCCCAGAGAGTTCTTCTCAATTTAAAACTCATTATGAACTTCCTCTGCATCCTTATCCCAACCCTCATCCTATCTCTCAGGCTTCAGCAGCCCCCTCTGGAATTCCAGCTTGGAAAGAAGTAATTTTCGTCACTTGCTCCCTAAGCTGGCAGACAAAGGAGGAGCTGCCCTGCAATTCCAAACGTTTACTGAACTGCACATCTGTCCCAAGCACAGCCCTTATGCCAACTGTCAGGGTCAAGGAGGTCCTATGGGGAACTCTTAGAAATGCCTTACGCAGTCACGAAGCTCAGTCATTCCCGCTTCCTGTACAAAAAGACACGGCTTTCTCCCAGCCCGGCTCACAGTACAGGCGGCATCCCAGGCTATATAGCAGAGTGTAGGTGCACAGGAGCCCTGTTTCTGGCTCCTTTTCTCAAGATTCCTTTCTTACCCGCGTAAAGGCAGAGATTGTGCCTCTGACTGATGAACTCCTGTCTTTCAGAGCAGCTTCAGTGTGACTTCAGGTAATGTTTGTATTTCTCAGTATGCATCCAGCTGACTCAATAGCTAACATATGCCAGTGTGAGTGGGAAAACCCCCTCCCCATGATCAGTAAAGCTGCCAGATGTGTAGCTTCATCTGCTGTGATCCATATATATAACTGTGACTTTCCTACCGAATGGCATATCGCCAGTGTATGCATAGGCTGGGAGATGTGCAGCTGTGGTGTAAGCACCATCCAGAGCAGCCCGTTTTTGTGAGCATGGGGCTGTTACCTCAGGTACAACAGCCTCTTTGCTGTGACTTACAGTGTGATGACTCAAGTACATGTTCAAAGCCAGACTATCTGTTCAAAACCACAACTTCTGACTGCAGCAACAGGATTTGTTTTCCCTTTTCTCTCAGTTCCTTCCATCCTGTTCATGTCAAGGGTAAAGACGGAGAAGGTATTGATTTGTACCAAGAGTCTTTGTTGTTTCAGGAAAATGTTCAGTTTTCACTAATCAAAAAAGAAAATACTCTGGGAAATGAGAAAAATTTAGGAATCCTGTCAACTCTAGAATTTGATCTTTGTAGCCAGTCTCAGAATTTCCTCTAACCCTGTTACTAGACAAAGATGCAGATCAGCTCTATGGGTTTTTAATGAGGAATCTGACATGTTTCTGCATAATGAACTAGACAGTGGCTCACTCAAATTGCTGACATATGAGCTTTTTAGCTCAAGTATATTTATTCATAAATGTATTAGTGTTTTATATTCTATGTTCACAACATAGCTTAGGTTGCATGAGAAAAAAAAGCCAAACAAATAACCAGAGCAAAAGTTTCCTGTGGGATGTAATGAAGTGAGATATAAGAATTAAAATTTAATTAATTAATTTTAATTAATTTATTAATTATTAATTATAAATAATATAATTAAGTATTAAATTATAATAATTAGTATTAATAAGTAATGTAATTATAATTAATTATTAAATTAATTAATTAGAATTTAATTAATTTTAAGATTAAAATTTAAAAAAATCAATACCTTCAGCAGCCACATAGTGGAGACTTAATAATCCACATTGTAAACATATGCTGAGCCAGGACTAAGAACCTGTTCATACTGCATTTTTAGTTTGACTAGTGAGCAGTTAGGGCACCTTCATTATGCCATTTCACTTCCTTGCATCCTGGTTTCAAAGAAGGGATAAATTATGCTTCCTTCATTTCATAAAGCACTTCCAGAGTTACACACCCAAATCTCTACCACTAGGAATTATGGCTGTATGCCAAACAAACACATATCTTTTTGAACAGATGAAAGAGCTGGTATACTGTACTACACTCAAGCTATGAAACACACATGATTACTGGTACACTTTATTTTCTAACAACTAAAACCAGAGCTTTACCTTAAATCAGACACAATTAACATGCCTGAGATAAAAATGAGACATGGAAATAAAAGTATGGATAGGTTATGTAAGCATGCATTAAATTAATGTATAGTGCTGAGTGGCATGGATTTTAAAGATAAGCACTATAGAATCAGACAGCAGGGAAGTGAGATACAGAATCTATTGCTGAAATTAAAGGTTTTAAGCTTTTCTGAACACCTTTAGTGCCCCTAGCATTACTGAAACTGATATTCAGCAGCCTATCCTGCATTTTTATGAAAGAGGCAGGGTTTTCCACTTGCAATTTTGTTTGAATATAGAGCCTAGCATAGTGCTGATTAGAGAACTGATTGTTCTTTAGGGGCTCATATGCAATGAGCAGGGATATTTTTCTGTCTCCCGATAGTCAAAAGTCCACAGCACAGTTAGTATTTACCTAGTGAACACACACCAGTGTTTTCATTGTGAATGCCAACTACAAAACTTAGCCTGCTGGATTCCAATGCCAGCATAGCCAGTTTTGAACTCTGCAGAGCTGGAAAAAGCTGTGTTTTCTGCAGGGATGCTGCTGGCAAACCTGTCTTCACAGTTTCTCTTAGTTCATCTGCAACACAGTTCTCACCATTATCATAAAGATGAGAGAATAAACTGCTATATGATTCCTGTAATGTAAAGTGTTATGATTTGAAAAAGTGTTCTGAAATGGGTGACGGATATACAAACTTTGCTTGAAGCCCTGAAAAGTTTCAGACAAGACTTCTGGGCAGCCTGAAGAGGCTCAGGGTTACAGGGTTTATCACAGCAAAAGCCTCTCTGCCATTTGGTGAGGCTTCACATCATCATCCTGGGCCCAGACCCAGAGGCCACCCCTCTCAGTAGGTTCTGGGGGTGAGGATGGACATGGGATGTGTCTTTAGAGAATCACAGAATCATTTAGATTAGAAAAGACCTCTGAGATCATCGAGTTCAACCTACGACTGAACACCCCCATGTCAGCTGCACCAGTGGCGCTCAGTGCCTCCTCAGTGCTGCATCCAGTCTCTCCTTAAATTCCTCCGGGGACACTGACTCCACAACCTCCCTGGGCAGTCCATTCCAATATCTAATCACCATTTCTGTGAAGAAATTCTTCCAAATGTCCAATCTAAATCTCCCCTGGCGCCACTTAAAACTCCGTCCTCTTGTCCTGCCTCTGGTTACCTGGGACAAGAGGCCGACCCCGACCTGGCCACAGCCTCCTTTCAGGGAGATGTAGAAAGTGATACGGTTCCCCATGAGCCTCCTTTTTTCTAGGCTAAACACCCCCAGTTCCCTCAGCTGCTCCTCAGAGGACTTGTGCTCCAGACCCTTCACTAGCCTTAACGCGTTTCCAAAGCAATGCGTGAAACGACACACAACCCATGCTCCAGCTAAACGAGAACAACGCGTAGTTGCTTGGCTCTCCAGAAAACAGTCTCAGTTCAGCCGGGCGACGTTTCTAAGGGATGATTCGGCACAAGGCTGATTTCCCTCAGGAGGAGGAGGAGAAGCACCCCCTCTTGGTCAGGCCCCTGCCGGCAGCCCGGGCTCGGCGGGCACCACCGGCCTCTCCGGCCCCGTGGGCGGGCACNGCCCTACAGGTGAGTGCCGCGGGAGGGCCTCCGCGGGCCCGCCAGCGCCGCGCTCCTGCTGCTTCTCTGTGTGCGAGACTAGAAAGGCCGTGAGAGGCTTCCCTTTTTTGATCGCGGGGCTTCGATCATTTACAAGGTATTTGGCGCGTTTGGCTCGCCAAGGGAGCCGTAGTGCCATCCCAGGCCGAGAGCTGCGTTTGGGCTCTCAGCAGCGGGAGGGCTTGGTGCCCCGGGAATGACTGCCCGCCTTAAACACGCTCCTTAATGCTCGCAGAAAAGGTTGTGATGAGGAAATCAGGGTACGGTTTGTTTGATTTTTAAAATTTAACTTAACGTCGTACTTCGTGACAAATGAAACGGTACTAAATCCCGTCCGCTGCTGCAGAGCTGCCTGAGCTCCAAAATTTCTGGTGGTGTTGGGGACAGCAGGAGAGTGCGCGTTGTGGCGTGAAAATAGCGACAGCTTTGGCTGTGCCGAGAAAATGAGCCCCTTCAGAAGAAGGGCTATGCTTGAGTGTGTACTTTGTGCGGGTTTGCTGTTTGTAAAGGGAGTAGTTACCAACGTTTAACTGTAACGTAATAATGCATACCTGAAATTTTGAGAGCCTGTTGTGTGATTCCCAGCAGTTACATTTGCGTCAGGTGATGCCTGAAGGAGCTGATCTTGCAGTCACGAGTTGTTGGGATTTTCCAGCAAGTTCAGTAATTACAAGACTGGGTCTTGGGATGGTTAGATTTGGAGTACAAGCTTGTTGGTGTGAGATGCTCAGAAATGTGGGGTTTCAGCGTGCTTAACATGTTTGTTACCTTCTTGTCACATGCAAGGTGCAAGGGGGAGTTGAAAATGTAAGGTGTGCAATCTAGAAACAGGACTTGAATGTGTGGTTGGCCTAAGTCTTTGTTTTCTGTGTGTTCTTTTTTCAGATGTGCTCATTACGGTTTTGGGATTGCTTTTCCTTTTTTTTCTTTTCTTTCCCCCATGGACAAAATAAAGGCAAGCATTCTGGAGTTCCCAGCAAGCTTGGGGAAGAAGTCCACAGGCAAAATTAGCGATGCCTCAGATGAGCTGCTGGCTTTAGTATTGCTCAGGAAGTCCTGTGTCCTTGAGTCATCTCATGGTTTGGGTATTTGTGTCAGTAGCCCTGGACAGCTGAGTGTGTTAGACTCTCAGGCTAACCAGACAAGGTCTGGACAAGCTGTGCGTGCCAATTTGTCTTGATAACAGGCATATAGGAACCTTGTTTTAAGTGAAATACAGTGTATGACTCTAAAGGAACTCAGAAAAGGAAGACTTGTTGTAGTGTTGACCCTGGCTGGATGCCAAGTGCCCACCAAAGCTACTTCATCACTCCCCTCCACAAGGGGACGGGGGAAAGAAAATACAGCAAAAGGTTCATGAGTTGAGATACGGACAGGGAGAGGTCACTAATCAAATACTGTCACAGGCAAAACAGACTCACCTTTGGGATATTAACTGAATTTATTACTAACAAAATCAGAGCAGGATAATAAGAAGTAGAGTAAATCTTAAAAACACCTGTGTCCCATCCTTCTGTCCTTCCCAGGTTCTACCTCCCCCCCCTAGTGGTGCAGGGAGATGGGGAATGGCGGTCACGGTCATTTCATCAGATGTTGTTCCTAGCACTGCTCAGGGAGGCAAGTCCTTCCCCTACTCCCTGTGGGGAGTCTGTTCCACAGGAGACAGTCTTCCATGAACTTCTCCAATGTGAATCCATCACACAGGCAACAGTTCTTCATGAACTGCTCCAACATGTGTCACTCCTCCATGCAGTCCTTTAGGCACAGCCTGCTCCAACATGGGTCCTCCAGAGGGTCACAAGTCCTACCAGGAAACCTGCTCCAGCATGGGCTCATCTCTCCATAGGTCTGCAGCCTGCTCCATGGGTTCAAAATGTTCTTTAAGGCATCCACCTGCTCTGATGTGGGTTTGTTCCACAGGCTGTAGGGGAATCTCAGCTCCAGCACCTGGAGCAGCTCCTGCCCCTCCTTCTCTACTGACCTTGGTGTCTGCAGGGCTGTTCCTCTCACATATTCTCACCCTGCTCTTCTCTGGCCACAATTAATCTGTGCAATAAATTTTTTTACTTCTTAAATGTGTTATCACAAAGGTGTTGCTATCATTCCTGATTGTCTCAGCCCTGCCCAGTACAGGGTCCATCCTGGAGCTGGCTGGCATTGGCTCTGCCTGACATGGGGGAAGCTTCTGGCAGCTTCTCACAGAAGCCACCCCTGTAGCCACCCTGCTACCAAAACCTGGCCACACAAACCCCATACTTGTATGTAGTGTGATAAGTAAGTGGATTGGGTCTTCAGTTTTTGAGGTTTAATAGGAATGAAATGGAAACTGATCCCAGCTACGTTCTTGGACCTCTTTATCTAAATTAGCACAGAGGGATTACATTTTTTTCTGATCTTGGCAATATTGTAGAGTCAAAATAGCTTAATCTGGGAACCTCTTACTATAGAACAGTAAGAACAAATTGGTCAATTCCGTGTAAATAAATTGGCAGGAGAATGTTTTTGAGGCAGATCCCAAACTATCCTTTCCCCAGCGTGTGTGTCTGATTTTGTGAGTATGTCATCCTTTGTAATCTGCATTATTTCCACTCCTTTGCTTTCAGCACAACATGACTTGAATTTGTGAGCCTCAAGTCCCAAAGTCCTGTTTCTGCAGATGTGCACCCCAGCAACCTTATGAACTTGTGTACTCCAAGTGTTGCAGTGTCTGGGTCAC
Source organism: Machaerirhynchus nigripectus (assembly GCA_013397975.1). Lineage (NCBI taxonomy): Eukaryota > Metazoa > Chordata > Aves > Passeriformes > Dicruridae > Machaerirhynchus > Machaerirhynchus nigripectus. Next base: position 1,623,844 of record VZRQ01008598.1, read on the forward strand.
AGAATCTGTCTTTGGGGTGCTGGACACTTAAGCTGCACCCCTCAGGAAGCCATGACAGGTACTGCAGCTGCAGAGCTGTGCTTGTCATTGTGTGCTTCTCTTTCTCAACACAGGCGCTTCGATTACCGTCCAAAAACTGATCCTTACTGCCAAGCTCGTTACACCTTCTGTCCCACTGGCTCTGCCATTCCAGTGATGAAAGAAGAGGATGTCATTGAAGTGTATCGCTTACAGGCTCCAGTATGGGAATTCAAGTATGGGGACCTACTAGGACATTTGGTAAGGTAACGTTTTTAACAAAGTTATAGTGACAAATTCAGCTGAATTCAACAGCAGGTGTCAAGAACAGGAGCTGTAAGGTTGGGATATGCTTGTACGGAAGAATATTAGAGCACACAAGCTGGGCTATCTGTAGGAAAGTTACTCAAAGAGCACTAAGTTTCAGACAAAATTTACAGCATTTAGCGCAGCTAAAGACAAGAACATGAACAGCACTGTTGGTGGGTTTGAACGTGTTCCCCCATGAAGCTACATAATGAGTGTTTTGTATACACCCACCTTTATGGCTTGGGTGTCTTTTCTTCTGTGCTGTCACCGCATCAGGAAAATACTTTTATTTGTCCCCTTATATCAGATAAAATAGCTGTTAGTGTATTAACTTTTCTGTTGTTAAAAACTCACATATTTGCTTGACATTGGTATCTGTCAGGAGTGGACAGCCATCTGGTCAGAATGGTGGATCATGAGGAGTTGGTAGCTTGTACAGTTCTTTCTTGAGTGTTATGATCACTATGGAATTGAAGTGTCCATTCATGGAGTCGTGCAAATATGAAAGAGTTTTGGCTTTAGTAATATTTATAGTTATAGCAGTAGCAAAATTAATCTTCAAAGCATGATTCCTAATCAATAAAGAAATGTTAGTGAATCAAAACAAAGCAAAGAGTCAAAAATGGAAATAGATTCAAATATTATCTTGGTTGTTAACTAAGTTTGGATTTATGTTTTTACTATACAGCTTTTAAATGAAGTATTTATCATTAGTTTTATAGCATTCATTAGCGAGATCTGGTTTTGGTAACTTGGTTCTGCTCTTTATTTCTCTGATACCCCCGTGAGGTTAAAGATTCAAAAGTTAGCGTGAGTCTTGATGATGAGCTCCCACTGAGTATCTGCCTGCAAGTGACAGAATTTACAATGGGTGGATAGACAACCACTGAGACAGCATGACGCTCTGATAAAAGTATGTGTGTCATGCAATCTAGAGTGTTGTGCTTCGGTGTTACTGAATCCAAGATGTTATAGGAACTCCCTCCCCTCTTCTCACCCTGTTACAGAACAGCTCCTGAGCATCTTACCTTCTGTACAGGTCAAGCTGAAGTTGCTATGAAGTCAAAGTTTTAGCGGTTTGGTTGTTTTTTTTTCTTTTCCAGAAAATTATGCATGATGCTGTTGGTTTCAAGAGTTCTCTAACAGGCAGAAACTACACAATGGAGTGGTATGAGCTCTTCCAACTTGGGAACTGCACATTTCCGCATCTGCGGCCTGGCATGGATGCACCGTTCTGGTGTAACCAGGGAGCTGCCTGCTTTTATGAAGGAATAGATGATGCACACTGGAAGGCAAATGGAACTTTAGTTCTTGTGACCACAATATCAGGTAGATTTTGGACGCTTTGGATAATGTTAATACAAAATACAGAGTCAGCCTTGTCTTTTTTAAAGCAGTATCTTTTAATTTATGTTCTGTAGGTTATTTGCAGCGTTAGTCACTGATGCTAATTTCAAACACTCTCTTTAATACAGAAAGTGGCATGAGGCTGCTGCCTTTTGAACAACTCACACTGGAGTTGTTAAATGAAAGTAATTTGGTGTTGCTGTACAAAAACACTTGAGTCTCTTGAGTGTAAAAATAGCAAAACAGCTTATGCAGGGTCATTATGGACTCTTCACATGGCTTCACCAAAACACATCCTTCTATTGTGAAGTGGCAGATGACTGCTGAGATAGAAAAACTGTTGAAAACATGTTCATTACTGAGCAAACAAATAAGGCATATTTAGAAACAGTCTCAAAGATATAAAAATATTAATCTCTATTCTGTCTCCCTCATTATGTGTCATAAAAACTGTGAAAATGTCCCCAGTAATAGGTCTCTGTCATATGTTGTAGAACAAACCTAGGACTTGCACCTCAATGTACATAGGTGATCACCAGGAGAGCTTCCTGGTATATACTGATCACTGCAATCCTAAAATGAAGAGGTCATTTAAATAAATCTGATTGATTGCTCTAGCAATAGAGTGAATGAGTTACAGCAGAAGTTCACTGAGGACTTGGAGTTACATTTTGTGTGACCACAACCATTTAGTCCCTAAAGCTGGTGCAGTGTACAAGACACAGTGGAGAGTCAGCTTACAGCTCGTGTGATGTGCTCTGTGTGTGCCCACTTCCACCCTTAGTAGCTTTGCTGGCCTCAGTCTCTACATAATCTATCCAGTGCTGCTAAGAAATTTCTAGGCAGTTCTTTAAACAAGGAAGTAAAGTGGAGCTGCTTTCCTGTGAGTTTGTAGATCATGACTGAAGTATTTGATGCCTGATACAGCTGGATTCTTTCATATGAGTACCAAATTAAATATTTTCATACAGCTGGGGAACTTGTCATGCTTCCTCTCCATGTGGATTATTTGATGCCCAAGAAGGGTGAGGTTATGCTGGTGCCTCGTGGAGGGATTGTTACAGTCCTTGCCTCTCTCGCTTTCCATTTCCATTAAACTTTTAAGGAAGTAGTATCTCTGAGAGTTTTCAGTTGTCTGAATTTGACTAGGAATCTCAAAGTTATTGTGAAAGAGGGCAAGTGGATGTGCGCACAGATGAACAGCATCATGAGCTGAACTTGCTTGCCTCAGAGAGCAAGCAAAAGGCATCCCATCTTACTGGTCTTACATCCCACTCGTAATTGGGCTCAATTCAGCTTTGTCAGCTGTGGAGCTGCTAAATCAGCAGGGTGTCTCAGTCTTTGTCTCTTTTGTGAAGAGACATGAAAATTTCTGCTCTGAATTTTTGAATTTAGTTAAAACTTGAAGAGCAGAAATGCCTACTGCTCTGGTGAGCATTTTGCTAACATCTCTTGTAGACTGTACTACGTGCCCTGTTTGTCTGCATGGATAAAGCAAAATGAGAAGTGTCATGATTGTCTGATGTTTGGATGTTCTGGCATAGTAGCAGGAAAAGGGTTAGAAAAAGGAATCACAGTTTAAATAACCTGCACGTAAATGTAGTTTATTCCGTGGGTTATCCCTTGCCCTCCAAACCTAAGCCTTGTGTCTGTGTATGGTGAGGTAATGTAGGTAAACTTTTGCAGGGGAGGCAGGTGAACCTTGAAAGAGATGGAAAATATTTCGAGTCCTGTATTTGTTACCTTGTCTCTGCAATACTTATTTTCATCTCTTACAGGAACCATGTTTAATAAAATGGCACAGTGGGTAAAATACGACAATGAGACTGGCATTTACTACGAGACCTGGACAGTTCAAGCAAGTCCTGACAAAAAGTCAACAGTGTGGTTTGACTCTTACGAGTGCTCCAAGTTTATACTGAGAACCTACCAGAAGCTAGCTGACTTAGGAGCTGTATTTAAGAAGACACAAACAAACTATACAAGCATCATTTTATTCAGTGGAGAACCTATTTATTTGGGGAATGAAACATCTATTTTTGGACCACAAGGAAATAAGACCTTGGCAGCAGCTATAAGAGACTTTTACAGTCCATTTAAACCTCATCAGAGTGTCAGAGAGTTTTTTGTGGATCTTTTCAAAATAATTGATCGTGTAATCTTGAATCATCAGTTTTACCTCTTCTACAACTTGGAATACTGGTTTTTACCTATGAAGTCCCCTTATCTCAAAATAATTTATGAAGAGGTCCCTTTGCCTGTTGGAAGCAAAGCATCCTTCGGTGTATGACTGCTTACTGAAGAAGAAGACTTGCCTTTATGGCAGAATATTCCTAAGGATTTCGGACCGCTACCATGATGGTATTAAAGGGTTCTATGTTTCACTGCTGACTGTAAAAAATTGTGTTGGGAAGGCTTTGCTATACCAGGTGAAAGACTCTGCATTTGTTTTCTTACTACCTATATAATGCGTTCAGGAACGCTTCAGCATCTCTGACCTGGCCAGCTTCTGTGTAACCACAGGCCTGAAGAGAGACTGCAGTGGCTCCTCCAGCTGAGCTCTGCAGTGCCACAGGGGGAATGGGGAGGCAGCTGCCTGCTCTGGGCATAGGTGCTCTCCACATGCATGGCCACGTGGCAGCAGATGGCACCTGTCCACCAACAGAGAAGGGACACAAGTTACAAGGACTCGCTCAACCTGAGTGTCTTGATGTGCCCAGTTCCTTCAACATGTGCCTTACACTGGTGTTCCTGTAGTTCTTTGGACAGCTGGGACCTATGGACTATTCTCTGGTATTCTGGGGCAGTGAAAGTACTAGAGGATGGCATGGGTGGTGCCTTTTCACCACTTTAAACACTGTAAACACAATACAGATGGCTCTTACTCAGATTCCTGTGTGTTCTGTGGCACAGATAAAAGCCTAACCGCCTGTTTTGATGACTGATGCATAACTGCAGTGTTCTACGGGTCTCCTATCTTAAAGCCTACTTGAGGCTTCAGTTGGGTCAGTTTCATAGAACTTGTGTATATTCCTTTTAAATTTTTTCAGGAAGCACAGACATGAATATGAAAGAAGCAATGACAGCTTGGGGGGTGTCGACATTTGAGTTAAAATCCCTGCTTGTCACAGAGCTGCCTCTAAAAGGTGACTGCAGCCTCTTGCTGGCAGTGATGTTTGCAGTAGTGGTGCTGTGCCAGCTGTGCTGTCCTTGGGTCCTGTTCCAGGCTCAGCCTAGAGCAGCTTGGCAACTACTTAGTTCCCTTAAAACCCAAGGGACCAAAGCCAGAGGAACACTGGCTTTCTGGAAACCACTGAGGTGCCTGCACACAAAAGAACCACACCTGAGTGTAGTCATCTCGAAGTGCTCACTTCGATGTTTTTTTTTACAACTAACCGTGGAATGTATAGTGCTCCTGCAGAGGTTACTGCTGTCTTGTGGCCAAGCAGGAACACAGGAACCCAATTCTGCAGTTTCATTTGGCTTGAGCCAAGCTAATAGCCTGCTGCAGCCAGAGCAGAGTACCCAGTGACAGGATTCAAATCTTAAGAATGGCAGAAAATTAACTTTGTCTTTAGAAAGTCACTAAAATTAGTTAGTTTAATTGCATTATCATGTAACAGGATGAGCATGAGAGGTGGTGGGAGGGGAATGAGGGGATGAGCACACCTCTCTTCAAGCTGCTACTTACTTCCACTGTTAGGTAAAACTTCATCTTTTGCCTCAGATTGAAAGACTTGAGTCTTTTTAGCCAAAGTCACAAGCCCTTGTGACTGAGCTCAGTTTTGGATTAAGATACTATCATGGTTTCAACCCAGCCAGCAACCAAGCACCACATAGCAGCACCAGGAAGGTAATCCAGGAGGCTGTAGGGAAGTCAGGGGGCTGCAGCAAGTCTGTCTACAGAAGTTACGTTCTCATCGATATATGTGTTAATTACTTTGAAACTCTCAGTGTTGTTGAACCCACATTTGTCTTCCCAGGAAAAAGCCTCAACATCACAAACCAGTGTCCAAAGCTCTGAAGGGGAAATAGGATCACAGAATGAAGCCCATAGATCACAAGGCCAATGATGTAGGGATTCCTCCATGCAGCCACGTGTCTGTCTCACACTTTGAACATTATCCTCAGTTTAAAGGTACCAATTATCAATGTAGGAGTTTGAGGCCAATATTTATTCCTTCTGGGCACACAGGGTGGAGAGAGAGCTTTCACTTTCTTTGCTTCTCTCAGTTGGGGGGGGTGCCATTAATTGTTCAGACTGAATGCACAGCTGGGTAGGAATAAACTGTACCACTACAAAGTGCAGTCCTGAAAGAGGTGCAGTTGGTACAGGTAAACTGGAATCACTGCACCAGAATTAGTTGAAGTTGTTGAGTGCAGTGCTCTCTTGTACACAGAATCCACAGTCCTTGAGTTAGGCCTACAGAGTTAGATCCAAAAAACCACAGAGGTGATGAATAGGCTACTTCTGGAAAGTTTAGACAAGGCCAGAAAAAAAATGACACTTTTATAACTTAGGAAGTGTTAGATGTCACAAGCAGCTTCTGTGCACCCGATAATGTTTGTGACTGAAAACCACGTATTCACCTCTAAGGACTGCCTCCTCCTGAAAGTCACACAGGGAGCAGAAAGAGGTAGGCTCTCATCTCATTTCACTCACAGCCAGGTGGCACTAGCACTTGCCCAACAGTAGGAATCAGGGGACTGTCCAAACTGCCAGGCTCACAGATTAGCCTGGCATAGTGTCACTGTTAATTCTTTACTCACACTTTGAATACAGGACTTACCATTTTAGACTGTGCTTGGTTCTGCTCCCCGCTCTTGTGCACGTTGCACTTCAGGGCAAAAATACACAATCCTTCTGTACTACCATTTCCAAGTCTGCACAGTGGTCTTGTGCAAAACTGCTTCTCCTCGGTGTTGTAAGCCACACTTCATTGCAGGAGGGTTTTCGTGCAAGGCAGATCCTGGCTCATCATCCATCAAGGTCAAACGGAGTGTGCTATTCCTGTTTCCCAAAGGGCCATGCAATGAAAATCACTAGTCTCTGCCTTCCCCCTCACAAACCCACCACAGATGTTCTGGATTAGGAGAGCTCCTGCCTTCAGTATCATAACTTGTAACCACCTGGATTCATAGCTAAGATTTGTCACTGCACACATTAACTCCTACCAAAACTGGACAACCAAGCCAACACTGAATTTTGTTCTGAAAATAAGAAAGAAAGGTGAACTCAGGGAAGAATTACACAGCTATGACACCCATGTTCATGCTTCTAGAGAACTTCGTAAGTCTGTGGTACTATTTTTTTACTTGTGCCATGATTTTTATGTATTTACTATTCATTCATTTCAACGCGTAGAAGGCAAAATAAGATGTACAGAATTTGCTAAAAAACCACTAGGCTCACCTGGGAAGTTTATATTATAGCTGGATTATTTGAGCTAAGGATGCAGTAATTGATTCAATGTATAAAAACTGCTGACCTCCAATGGAAGAGAGACACAACTGCTTTCAAGCAGTTTTCGTGTGCTTGACCACCTTGATAACCAGTATATGGTGTTGCATTCAGGAAGGACTTTTTGAAGTCTGTGCAACAACACAGACTTCTCAGAGCAGGCCAGTTACCTTGCTGGGGAAGCTGTTCTGCTACAACCAACCATGCCACCTTCAGCTCCTAACACGTTCCTCACACCAGGGTCTGACAGAGGCCTCTCTGTGAGCAGCAGAACGCTGGGTTTCAAAGATGTGAATTCCAGGAGTGTGAGCTGGTTTTTTAGGTTGTGCCTTGCCTTTCAGTTGTTCCCACAGCATCGGGACACCTGCAGTCAAGGTCCAAAGAGGTTTTGGCTCCATTACTAATGTATTATTTCACATTAATTTAGTGAAAATGAAATCCTATTCCCCAGACTGCAAGTGTTACTGTACCTTTCCCAAACGGGCAGTTCTGAGAGTCGGGTTATAAAAAACACAGAGCTTTTTTACTTTTACAGACTAAATATATTGACACCTTTTGTACAAATAAAAGCAAATTATAGTATTACATTAATTTAACAAATTCTAATACAAAAACCGCATATTTCATAAAATGCAATTTTTAAATCAAAGTTCTACAGAAACATACAACTCCCCTATAAAGATGTCCAGTCTGCTGAGCACTGTTTGCTCAAAATATAGTTAGGAACTTAAATACACTCGTAAGTGTATTACACTAAATTATACATTTGGATAAACATGATTGAAATCAGAGATGAAAGAAATCTGCTTACTACCAGAGGGGGCTGTACAGCTCAAGTGAGAAGCAGCCACCAGCTAAGCTCCACCCAGCCCGCAGGGGCAGCTCTGCCTTGCTGAGGGCTGACCACATCTCTCAAACATGCAGCTGTCCGGCCAACACGCTGGTGTTACCATCAGTAACCTCAAAGAGAAAATAACGTAACTGTTGGCAGTAAGAAATGAAGTCACAAGCCACATCCAGATCACAGGCAATGTCTTGCCTACACCACTTACAAACTAAAAACTTTCTTTAATAAAACTGATTTATCAAATGTTCAAAACAAATTTTTGCCTATTGCTCTACTTCACCAAGTCTACTGCTTTTGGATTTTTAAATATTATGAAATGACAGAACTAGCTGAATTAAAGGTATACAAAATTATTATCTATCAAACATCCACTTTATACATAAACATTTCTGAAACAGATTTACAGTATACAGTTAGGTTTATACAGCTTAAGCAACTGTTCCAATGTCATTTCTCTCAAACTGAAAGCAGCCAAAAGGTCTAAGGTTTTGTGAAAAGGTTCTTGGTCAACATTCAAATTTTACCTTTCTCATCTCACACTGCTCACACCCATGTCATCAGAATAACATTGCAGGGTTCATTTCACAAACCATACATTATTCCATCTCACTGTATGCTGCCAAACCGGTTAATGTGCAAGAAAGCTCATTAACTCCAATGTCGTTTTAAATACAATGTATCTACATTTTTCCCCAGAATGCTTTCGCTTCCTGAGCTAGACATAAAATACCTTAAAACAGGTTTAGACGCAGATCTGAGACCCCATAAGCAAACTACATTAAAATGCATAGAGGGTGGAAAAAACCCCACACCGCTTTTGGTAGCTCACACTACTGCTTGTTTGCGCTCTAAATACATTTTAGATGGATCTAATAATCTCTTGAATAAGGTGGCAAACTTACTACTTTATTTGTCTAAACTTATTATTGTGTATTGCTCTTGCCTTTATGACTTACTTAACAGAATGTATTTCACAGGCTACTAAACACTTCTTATAATCATCATCGTGTCATCGAGGCGACTGGATTTAGAAATGCTACAGTCTGCAACAAAAGCATGCAATTTTGGTGGGGTTTTGTTTGGCTTTTTAAGATCAAATATGATTGTGTCCAATACTAACCTAAATCAAAGAAGGACAGCGTATTAAAACTGGTATTTCGCAAGTACATTTCAATATTTTAAATTTTTTTTTTATTTCCAAAAACATTTGAGGTCACTTTTAATGACAAAGAATAAATCTAAAACAAAAACCTGCTTTTTGTTTGGATGGAAACAGGTTTTGGAGCTGTGAACTCTGTTCTTGGTTCTGAAGTTCCAAAACAATTTTTGAAAGAAAAATTAATTTTTTAATCAAACCATTAATTAACTTGCAGTAAAATCTATATTATTAAATAAGCTTATACAGAAATTGCAATACGGTAAGCTTGGGTTTAAGGTGCTACTCCACTCGCCCGGGAGTCTTTTAAGGACTTTACCATGTGGGCATCATGTCTGGGAACCAGACTCTACCAAGATGCTTTGAAACTTCCCAGTGAATCTGCTCTAAGCTGTACTTCTGATCAGGAATCAAAACTTCCTCCATAATAGAGAGCTGAGAGAGGCGACCGCCACACATCTTCACAAACTCAACGAAGGCACTGCAAGAGACTTCACATTCCCCGAGGCCCACGGCCGACAGGTACTTGCACCGCTCCGCGATGCAGATCAGCTCCTCGTCCAGTGGCCGTAATCCATTGGCACACACCACCAGTTCAACCAGCCGCGGACACGTCATCCCAACGCGGCCCAGCACGTCCTTGCTTACTGACCTCCCGAAGTAAAGGTGAGTGACAGGTATCTCATAACGAAAGAACAGGTCAAACTCCTCCTCATACAAGAAAAAGTACATGACTAAATTTACTTTAGGAGAATGTTTGATGAAAGCATCCCAGCTGCTCTTCTGAATCGTGTGGAACTGAGTCTGTCCGGGATTTTCACTGACAACATCAATGCGCAAGTGTTCTAACCTGACGTGCTTTTCAGAAGACAAAGCAAGCAGCAGCTCATCACTCAGCAGGTGGTAGTTCAGTGCCAGCTCACGCAAGCCATGGCACTGGTCAGCCACACAAAGGATACCTGGGAGAAGAGAATATTATGCAAGGGATTACACAGATAAAGGCACTGATGACTGAAGAAGAAACAAGATGGAATTTGTTTATGTGTGTCAGGAGGGTGCTATGGGCACCTATTTCAACATGCAACCAAGACCTTAAATCAAAACGAAATCATACTGGCAATCTGACCATGAATCTTTTTCACACGCATGACCTTGTGAGTTCTTTGTACCTACATGTAAGACAAGACACACACAATGTGACTACACCTCTATTTTGCTGGGAATCATAAAGAAGTTACCAAATAGATAAACAGAAGTGACAAATATATAAATAGCATATTCTGACTGTTCTGCCCTGTTGTAAGACCACATATAGTCAACCTCGTTTTTGTAAAAGGTCCTTATTCATGATAAAAGTATTTTTTTAGCCAGCTCTGGAAGAACTGCTGACTGCTCTGTGGCTGACAAAGCAACTGTGAATGAAATTTGTTATCTGAAGGAAGCAAACGTAAAGCAAAAGTAAAATGAATGTTTGATTTTAATTCAATAGAGAGGCTGCTGCTGTCAGTATTTGTTTTTTCTAGGAAAGTATAAACGCTTAAATTTGGAAAAGCTACAGCAAAAAAGAGGCAAAACACTAAAAATATGGAGCAGTAATTTCTAGAACAGCAACTTTCAGACTCCCTCTAGAATGATTCAATATAATTTGCTGCTCACAGAAGACAAAAACATTAAAAAGAGAATGCAGTTCAGTCTGCGGTTTCCATTCATACTATTTCTAGATACAAGAGATGGTATTATATGTTATATATTATACTGGTTACAGTACTGAAAAAAATAAAAAGCTCTAAGAAAAGCATACAGACCTCTGCATTTCATGTAACCCAGAAAACTGTGTGAGATGTGGGATACAGCCTTTCCATTAATAAAGGGGATGAGAACATAGCATTTAACATGGAACTGAAAAACGTGAGCCCAATACACTATAGCTCTGAAGCAACAGGAAGAAATACAGAAAACAGAAGTTATTTTAACGTGCAGCTGTTGAACTTAAGGGAAGCCTATACTGAGCACAAAAAACCGCTTTCTTTAAAAAAAAAATCACTGCAAAAACATTGCATGAATCAGGGGCTACTATGATCACTCTCTAAGCAGACTCAGATATGCTGCTTCAGAACACCTAGGTCTGTTGAGCTATAAAGTATTTTAGGCAGTTTCAAGATCCATATACATTTTCTCATCTCGACAAAGCTTGTCCTGGCTGCCGTCCTTCCACAAATAATTTTTGTTAACTTTAGGAGTACATTATGGACCAGTGCAATGCAAAAAGGGAAGAGCTGGGATTCAGCTTACTGTGATTTTTTATGGGTCTAGGACTGGATATGCAGAGTCTGTCAATGCAATTATGCATCCTACATATAGAGCTGACAAGGAATACAGCGTAGATAGCTACTAGAGGACCTGCCTGGAGCCCCTGTAGTTCACAGAACATCCCCAAGCACTGCCTACACCTTTGTGTCACTGAGAGGTAAATGGCTCTGCTCTCTGACCTTACTGCACAGATTTGCACCAAAAAAATCCTTGACCCGTGATGTCCCTGGTGCAGGCACACTTGAAACCCGCTCTGCTTCCCAACTCCCACTCCAAGAGAAGCAGCCCTCCTACCCCCATGCCAGAAACCACAGAAACACCACATTTACAGGAACACTTTCCATTCCCTCTGTTCCAACAGTTAGTATTTCAGAGGGCAAACAGCAAACAGAAGAAACTTCAGATAAACTCACAAGGATGAGAAATATATCACAGCCTTTGTTTCTCCAGCTCAAACTCAAATGTGCCTCTTTATCTTTGTACAGTAACTTACAACAATTCACTGTTTGATAGCAATCTTCTTCCTTTATCCCTGCAGTAGTGGAGTCTCTCTTGCACTACTTTGATTACTCTTTTCTGTCCTTCACTAAAAAATTTCTTGAGAACTGACCTAGTAATGAACATTCCTCCCCTCCTCCAATCTGAAGACATTTTAACTGCATCTATAAGTAATTAGTTTCACAACTCATAGCCCTTTTGGGTGAATAAAGTTCTTCCACATTTATGGCAGCCTTCTAATTATAATATTCCCATTACAAAAATAATCCAGGTCAATTTTCCTTCAAGAGTCTCATTTTTGCAGCCTGCCTGCTCTTGAAGCCAACTATCCACGTATCATCTTCTTTCTTTTGTTCCACTTGGTGGGTTGTCCCTGCCTGGACACCAGGTGCCCACCAAAACTGTGTAATCACTCCCTTCCCCAGCTGGGCAGGGGAGAGAATAAAGTTAAAAACTCAAGAGTGAAGATAAGAGTGACAGGGAAAGATCACTCAGCAGTTACCATCATGGGTAAAACAGGCTCAACTTGGCGAAATCAATTTATTATCAATTAAGTCAGGGTAGGGTAATGAGAAATAAAACTGAATCTTAACACGCCTTCCTCTCACTCCCTTTTTCTTCCCAAGCCGAACTTCCTCATGATTTTCTCTACCTCCTTTCCCCCCAGAAGCACAGGGGGACTGGGAATGGGGGCTGTAGTCAGTTCTTCAGACATTGTCTCTACCATTCCCTCCTCAGGGTGAGACCCCTCACGCTCTTCCCCGGCTCTAGCATGGGGTCCCTCACATGGGAGCAGTTCCCCACGAACTTCTCCAGTGGGAGTCCTTCTCAAACTGCAGTTCTTCACAAACTGCTCCAGCGTGGATCTGTTCCATGGCATTCAGGAACAGACTCCAGTGTCCCCCACAGGGTCAATTCCTGCCATCAAACCTGCTCCAGCATAGGCTCTTCTCTCAACAGGTGCTTTCAACAGACTCTTCCAGCATGGGCTTCCAACAGAGTCACAGCCTCCTTCAGGCATCCACCTGTTGCAGCCTGAGGTCCTCCACGGGCTGAAGGTGGATCTCTGCCCCACTGGCGGCCCTCCACGGACTGCAGGGGCACAGCTGCATCACTGTGGTACACACCAAGGGCTGCAGGGGAATCTCAGTTCCAGCACCTGGATCAGCTCCTGTCCCTCCTTCTTCACTGACCTTGGTGTCTGCAGCGTTGTTTCTCTCATGTATCCTCACTCCTATCTCCAGCTGCAATTGCTCTCCTGCAGTACCTTTTCCCCCTTCTTAAACAGGTAATCCCAGAGGCACTACCATTGTCACTGACGGGCTTGGCCTTGGCTCTGTTGAACATGGGGAAGCTTCTGGCAGTTTTCACAGAAGCCACTCCTGTAGCACCCTCACTGCCCCACAAAACATTGCATCCACTTTTTTCTCCATCTCAAGGCACACCCACACCTGAATTAAGCAATTAAACTCTCCTACTGTTTGCTTAGCACTCCCTGGTTTTGTTACCAATGCATTTTACCCCAATCTATTAATCTCCACTCCATGAAGGACAATAGTAGTTGTACTCCTTAAACAGGCACGACCATTTCTTACCCATTGTTCTTTCAATTTAAAACCATGCAAGATACATCCATCAGAACACACCCATGTCTCCTCCCAAATTATCAAGTGTATGATGTTCCAATAAAGCCTTCTAGCAAGGATTAACCACAAATCAGCAAAGTCTGCTAGAGCTGACAGGTTACTCTTCGATCCAAGTCCAAGGAAATTACTCTCTCTGCCTAGGCTACAAATTACTGCTGAAGCCTTTTCCTCTTGACAGACACATTACAGCTCTTGTACTTCTCAGACACCAGGATTCTCAAAAAACAATTTTAAGTTGGAAAAGCCAGTTCCTCAAGCCAATTTAAACAACCCTCATCTGTGATTAGAAAGCTTTGGAGGAGGCATTCCAGTTCATTCTGTGAACACTTTGCTGGACCAGGCTGCTGTAAAACATCAGTCCTGCATTTTCAGGACTTCTTTACACAAAACCAAACACAAGGTTTTGTCTGAGACCTACACTTGCAAAAGGTATTGTTTTGTTTGTTATCACTACAATAACATGCCCTCTGCAGCAGTACTGCTTTCCCCTTTCCCCTTCTAGGAATCCTGCTGGTGAATTTGACATATAATAAACCTAGCATTTACAGCTGCAATATATTTGCATGAAGAAAGTTACGGTGCTTATGGTTTCTATAGTTTCTACTCATCCTCAGAAGAGGAATCATACTAAGTTGCCAGCATTTCATTTACAATTCCTCTTCCATTTCTCAGTGAAAAACTCTAAGTGTTAAGCTGATGGGCTGTGAATAAATCTTAAACTTGTTGTGCATTGCGTAAGTCTACCACAAATGTTAATTCTGTGAACTTCAACAGTCTTGAGTGATTTCTGATATGAGCTGGCTTCATGTTACAGACACATTTAAGAGTGTTAGAGAAGTACATCTGGTGACAATAGAAGTTTTGCACAGCTCAGTCTCATCTCCCCTTTTTGATGCTGTCTGCAGTTATTCTCCAGCATAACTGGAAAATGACTTTCTTTCAGAATGACTAAACCAGCATCTTCCTAATCCATGGCATGCCAACGGTCAAAACCCACACATAACAAAATATGGAAAAGAAACTCGTATTCCAAAAAAGCCTAATTATATTGGAATACTTAGTCAATTGCACAAATAGTGCACTATCAAGTCGGTATATACTCACTAAGTTCCACATGAGGTTAACTAATTGCCCGCAACAGACATGCACTATTTTATTATTATCTCAGTACTCACTGTGAAGCGGTAGGATAGATGGATTGACCACCAGCTGAAAGGACTTTATTCAGTGACAGTTGCAGATAATACCATACTCATCTTCCCTCTTACCCCACTCCTATTTTTCCAGGGGTGTACCGATTTCAGACAGAATGTAATGCGTGCATTAAAAAATCCAACCAACCAACCAAGCAACCAAAAAAGTCCCAAACAAGCTAACCCCAAAACCACAGTAGCTTACCAGCTGGAGAAACATGAGGACAACTGCTCATTTTCAACAGCTTGAGTGTGTCGCTGTTGTTAGCCACCAGAACCTTGAGAGATGGATCATCTACTGGTGTGTCATCAATCTTAAGTGAAGAGAGGGATTTGGAGTTCACAAACACCACTGTCAGTGCAGAAATAAAGTGAGACTGAAAAAAAAAAAGAAAGTTTAAATGAAAGAGTAGTATCTGAAGTAAAAATCTCAATGGTCTTACACTGTACACAGCAGTCGTAGTTTTTACTTCTTGACAACATTTGTTGAAAAAGTATTCTTTCGATATTGCATAATTAAAAAATAATACTAAAACTGACATTTATAGTAGAGGAAGTGTAACGATGTTTTGCTATGCGTTTATGAATTGGGCAAATCAGAATGTGTAACATTAGATGTTAATCCAGACCCTGGGCAATCCACTGCACAAATTTAATCTACAGAAAGACCATGAGCAAAAGGAAAGTCTGGAAGATGTAATTTTGAGGATTTTTTTATGTCCTTTGAACAGATGAGGCAAGTCACACTCTAAAGGAAGCATCTTCCAGAAGAGGAGTTCCCACATGGCAAGTTGTGCTGCATTGGTGAGATGCAAACATAGTCAGGAGTGTTTGTATCCAAAGCTGAATGACTGTACTGCCGGCCTACCACCCACACAGGAGTATTTAGGGTTTGGATGGATTTCTTGGAAAGCTAACTGGAATGGTCCAAACAGAGCCAAGGAGCAGGAAATCAATTAATTACTGAATAAGCAGCATAGATATGGTGGGACAAGTGCTCAGCATTTTTACATAACCACTAAAACTTATCAGTAAAGACAGAGCTCAGGGAACTTGAACTAGAGAAACACAGACTAAGAAGCAGATACAGCAGTGATTGTAGAAACCTTCATACTGGTGGTATGAAGTGAATAATCAGTTCCTGATTTCTTACAAGACTGACCAAAGAGAAGGCTTTTAAAAAGTATTTTCTCCATACACCACATTAAGTATTATTAAAAAAATGACCTGCTACTTGGATTTCAAGCCTGTTTCACTCTGTACCACAGGCACATATCCTGAATAGAGTTATATGACAGAAGGCCTGGCAACAATATTTGTTCATTCTTAGGTGATATAATTATGGTTTTTGATAAAACTCCCACACAATTAGATTTAGAATAGGACTTACTGCTTTCATGTTAACACAAACTTTCAAAGTTAGTTCACGCAAATAGAAACAGGAAGTTCAACTCAGAGTATTTACGCACTTTGGCTTTAGGGACCACTCCAACTATCCTGACAATATGCTGCTTATATATGTTATGTACAGAAGAAAAGATGCTTTAATATTATTTCAACTCTGTATTATGAGAGTGTTACTACTGTGTTTTTATTATCTGTATTTAGAAAAAGAAGGCTGTTAAATAGAAAGGCAAAGAAAGTTAACCACACTTATAAAAAAGGTAACTTGAAACTTCTGGTTTGAAGAATTAATGGGAAACAGGCAATATCCCAAGATGTAAAAGCTGGTCTTTTCAGTATTGCCACATCTGTAGTCTGTAGTGTGATTCTTTAAAAGATTCTACTGATGTAGAATGTACTTAGTGAAAAGACAGGCAACACAACACTAAATATGAGTTTCAGGTATTTGCCATGTGTCAGGTCACTTGAGAACAGAAGAGCTCTGATGAAGACAATGCCAAGTAGTTCAGACTTCCTATACAGTCTGATAAAAATAAAAAACTCCACACCCCCCCAACCCCCAAAATCAAATACCACACCAAAGTATTAACCATTTTCCAAATTAATTCATCTTTGTCTGCTTCTCTTCTACTGATCCTATCACTAACAGCTTCCCACAAGAATTTAGTCACATCCAAATTCAATTCTTTCGTTTCACTAGTTGTCCTTTATGCCAAAGTAACAAAACTATTGAAGTTGTAAACAGCAAAAGGCAAATTATCCTTAATTTTGGCTTATTTTGAATCTATTTTTTCAGAGGCCAAATGTGAACTTATTGATAACAAAAAAGGAAGCCTGTGCTTTTTAAGCCTTGAAGCTGAGTAAGAACATAGCATGAACAATTACAAGTAATTACTCAGCAAGCTGAACAGGACCTTAATATGCCCCTCCAGTGAAAACTAAGAGAGCTAAAGCAGCATTCAGATTAATAAAGAAAACAGTAAGAAAGAGCTGAAAGGACAAAGTATTTTTAAAACACTGTGCATTGTTTTCACTACATTCAGGTTTTCTTATCATCACACCTCGAAGAACATCAGAAAAGGAAAAAAATCATAGCGAAACTACTTAAATATCTGAAAAGCCTCTCTGAAAATTATGGCTTAAAAATACATATTCAAGAGAGCTACATGATGTGGCAGTACCCACTGCCAAGGATAATAACTGATAATCCCTCTGTAGCTAACCTTACCTGTAGCCTACTTCCTTTCCCGAGGCTGTCTCTAGTTCTTCCTTGTCCTTACTGCCATCACCACCAATGACATCACTGAGATCTAGCTAATAGCCTATTTGTACCTGGCCCTTCACAACCACTCCCCTGCTCCTTAGCAATAGTACACTCCCACCTCACTAGCAGGAATACTTCTTTAGAAGCACATGTAAGAGATTTGTTGTCTTCCAGATTAAATGCCTTCTAACAAGATCTGATTTTTGGTAAACATGCAAGGTAAAAATCTTGACTAAAAAATTCAGCAATACAGTGCACTGCACCAAGGATGCTGATGCTTGATTGCCTGACATGAAGCCCGGCAAATCATGATCCTATTTCTTTCTGAAGAGAGCTCATTGATCGTGTAAGTCCTATGGCAAGTCCACATGGATGAAACTCTACCACTCATTTAATTATAACTGTCTCCTAAATAAAACACACAACACAATTACACAGACCTGAACTGTCTAGCCTCTTAACTTGCACCATGCTGCTCAGCACTACATTGAGGCCAACAGACAGGAGGACTTGAAAGAACAAGGTCAGGCCTACGTTCTCACATGATTCACAGACTGAATGGAACTTTACATACTCATCACAGCATGTATCAGTTTCTCCCTTTATTAGAGACCAGACCACTAATAAACTTTTCTTTACCAAAGATTCATATTCCTATGATAGAACTTTTCATAAAGTTATAGAAGTACTGTATGAAACACTGCAATACTTTGCAATAGAAAATATACATAATAAAATACCTTTGGTAAATCCATGAAGCTTGGCCGGGCAGTTGAAATTAGCCCAAGTGTTTTCAGAGAGCAATTCACAAGCTGTGATAAAATATCACAAGCTGCTTCTGCAGATTCCTTGCTACTGTCCACCTTAAAACAAAATGAATTTCATGTTCAGAAAGCACTGCAAACACACTTCGAGCTTTTTCTTCCACTTTACCTTCTGTAATGTGATGTCAAAAAAATCCCCACAATGAAACACCTCATTGTGGATGAGGTGTTATTCTTTATTCCCCCAAATGTTATTCTTCATTCCCCCAAATGTTATTCTTCATTCCCCCAAAAAAGTATGCACCAAAAATCCAAGACAATTTGCTGTAAATTTACTACTCTTCTAAACACTTTGGTAAAATAGTGCACGGTGAGGTCAGGCAAACAGTTTATTCTGAGATACTCACTCCACATCAAATAATAGGCAAGTGGAGGGTCCAGAGCCTATTCCAACTCCTCTTTACACTCCTCCTTACCAAAATGCAAGAATTCTATAAATCCTTTACTATGTGCAAAAGCTGCTTCTTTTCACAGTGGCTCAGTTCATAAAATTGAGCTGCTGGAGAGTTAAGTGCATTATCATATGAACCTGTATGACTGGCCCTTCACTGTTAAAACCACAACAGATATGCGATGGATGCTCTAAAAAAACCAAACCAAACCAAACCAAACAAACCAACACAAACCCCAAAACCTTCATTGGTCAGCTTGCTACCCAACCAAATCACTTAGTGTGTCTCCAGTGGACCTCCCCTGACACTCGGATGTGCTTTCTGAATAACCCCTAAGTACAGCAGCCATGACAGCTTTGCAAACCTACAGAGCAGTATAAAGCTTGATCACAGCATCAAATTTAACTCCACCGTAAGCCACACCACCTTGGCAGCAACAGATTAAGTCCAAGGAATTTTCATTTTCTGCTCAAATGCAAGCTGAAAAACCTTGATTTTCAACAATCCCATCTTTCTTTGCCTGCAGAGAACACCCCTCATGTTTTCAGCCTTTACAGAGGAACTGTGAGTGTTGCACCCACTTCCTTGTGTATTCTGCAGCACTGAAGAACAACTTAAGTGACACATTAAAGAAATGATGAATCACCCTATGAGCAAAGGGCACCTGAAATTCTTCAAAATCACTTAGTGTACAGCAACATAGACAGAAGATAAGACTCCTGTCACTGGGAGTGACCTGGGAGGTCACTCCACTACAGCCCTAAGTTTTCTTTATTTGGATGCTGATAAAAGCCCTGCAAATCCCGTGATAACAGTTTGTATCTGGTACTGCAAGCAAGCAGGCAGAGGTGACTCAGCTACTCACGTGCTGATGATTCCAGCATTAGAACTGCCTGATCTCAGAAACAAGTATGCTGAACTTGCTGCAGAAGTAATTCCCTTTCCAAATTTCTCACACAGCTGATGCATATGCAGCCATGAGATTCATAGCACCCTTTCAGAACACACTGACATGTAAGCCCACATTAAAGGTTTTCATCTGCTGAAAATTATTCCACAGTGTTAACAGAACCGATTCTCATCACGTGGTATTTCTCAGCCAGGCACAATCAATACACGCACCATCCTATGCAAATCCCACATTACTTTTTCAGTCACCTGAACCACAGTTGCACTGAGTACAGACAATCCCATACAATTTAACATTAAAACTGCTAGTTGCTGACTAGTAGTACTGGTATCACTCACTGTGCATTAGATGTTTTCTAACCATGAATATTGTAGCCAAGTCCCTGGAGGATGTGAAATGGGGAAATGCTCAACTTATGTATCCTGAATAAACTTAATTCTGAGGCAGGAACCCACACATGCAGTTGTATCAGAACTATTTCATTCCACTTCATGAAGCAAAATTTTAAGCAGCTAAACTGCTACAAAAAAACCTCAAAAAAAATCAAAAAAGGCAAAACCAACCAAAAAAACCCCAACAAAGGACCCACAAAAACAAAAAAAAAAAAACCCCAAACAAACCACACCACCAAACAAAAAAATTCCCATCCAACACAAATAAGGCAATGAAGGGGTATGTTCGATACTGTTATTCCAAGTTTTGGTCCTGAAAACACACCCAAACAAATTAATTGGGACGTAACCTCCACGTCTACATGTCCATTTACAAAATCCATTTCTTCAGTATACTAAGCCTGAAAACAAGGCCACTTACACACTGACAGCTGCTCTATTCCTTTTAGAATAAAAGTTACTTTTAAAAAGCCTATAAAACACACTACCTTGAAGCTAACATACTGCAGGTGATTGGAATGCCTCTTTATTATTTGCTTGATTAGTTCGGGATGTGTAGTCCTCAGGTTAGATGTGGCTGGTTGATTCAGTTCAAACTCAAAGCACCTCCAGAGATCAGGCATATGAAACACTTGGTTCCAGCTCCTGCAGACCTGGGATGCATGAGCACGATCCAGAAGTGGCAAGTACTGGAACACCTGCAGGATAATGTCTTGGAGCAGGTTTGCCCAGTCAGGACTCTGCACAACTATGGTTTTCTTCTCTACAACCTTGTGTCTCTTGGATTCCTTCTCAGTTGTGTCTTCAGATGAACTACTGTTGGCCTCATTAGTTTTCCTTCCTCGTTTCATTCTACAGAAGTAATAAAAAAAAAAATCTATTTATTTGGTAAACACAACAGAGCTGAGAACAATATTAATAGAAAACTGTGGCAGTGAAAAAGGGTATTTCCTGCAACAACACCTTGGCAGGTTTTTTTTCCCCTGCCATATATAAAGGAAAAAAACCCAAGTAACAAACCAAAGTGGCAGTCCAGAAATAACATTTTTATCTAAACTGATATCTTTAATATTACTTCTTTAATCATTAACAGTGCCAACCCATTTATAACAGTCGCTCTCCTTTCAGTGTTTTATTTGTGTTTGAGAACACTTTGAACCTAATTTGTTTTACTGTGTTGTTGATTATCACTCTACTGTTCTGCTAATATAAGAATAATCTTCTACACAATTTTTTGAACACTGACACAAATATTGCTGCCCCAGTCCTATTTATTAGGAACAACACTTGAAACTGTGAAGATAAAAATCAGGCAAGGAAGTAAATAATAACTGTATGCACACTTGCAGGCACTGCATATTGCAGATGTTCTATCAGACCAAATAATTTTTTCTCACAGAGGAAGAATATTTTCTTTTGTAATTAATTTATTTAAAATACATTACTTTAATAGGCATCTGTTTTAAATCAGTATCCTTGAAAATATATTTCATCAAGTCCATTGGTGTGCTTTCATTTTTCCAACTAATTAGTAAATAGAGATTACAGAAGACTTCCAGTAACAGTCTGGAAGTTTCGACCCACAAAAAAAATCTACAGAAGGGCTAGAAAACTTTCTTCAAAATTGGATTAAATTCAGCAAGCCTGAGGCAAAAAATTGTAGAATATACTTTTTCCAAAATGATGTCACTTAACTTCTACCTTACATTACATTATTAGAGAAAAAACCCCTCACCACTACATATATTGGAAATAAATCTAGGGCTCACTGGGCTTTGATCTAAATGTGTTATTTTGTACATGCCGTCTTGCAACTGAACTTGGCACCTGATAATTTATTTTTAAAAGCCTCAGTGTGATGCACATCATGTCCTAAAAGGCTGTGCTACCTCATACTAAACTACAATGAGCTCAATTTTAGTCTCCAAAGAGCTGAGAGAATCCGGGGGTGGGGTGAGCCTGACACATAAAGCACCCCTGGCCTCCCTGATTTCCAGAAGATAAACAAGGACTTCATACACAGCAAAATCACCCTGGTTTAACATTCAAGTACAATTACAGTCATCTACGATTATTATATGCCCAGTCCTGGGATCTGCAGAAGCAGAGTACTTGCCCTCCAAGTGCTAGTGGGAGTAAAAATAGGCGTTGAAGAAGGTCAAGAGACCAGCGTTGTTCATCAGTCTTTCGTGACTGTAGGTTCGGGTTTGTCTGCATCATCTTATGAGTGGCTTTAGTCCTTAAGTGATAGCTTGCTTCTGTCATGTGAATAGCTAGGATTAAAGTCTTTTAAAGGTAGGTAGGGAGGTACTGGCTTTGAGAAAATAATCTATGATGCATTGGATTATGAACAGTATAATTTTTAACTTGCATTTTGTTTTAAGAAGTACTTCCAAACTTAGTTGCAGTACATAGCAACGAAACTTAACTGCTCTGTATGGAGCACTAGTACTAGCACTCCAAGTGCTAGTGCTGGAAAACAGTACTGGGCAAAAATCTCTACTTGCTTCCTGAGAACTATTTTCCGTGATTTAGTCCCAACTATGGGACACAATTCCTGTGCCGGAACAATCTTTCTGCCAGAGTTCTGATGCTGAGCCACTTCACCAGTGAAGAAAAGCAAGAAAATTCGACAGTGACTCAGATCCATCTGCAACTAACAAAGATATAAAGGAACTGGATTTTGCAACCGTGAAAATGGAATTCAACTTAAAATGAATCGAGAATTAATTGGTAAATCCACTGCAAGCCTGTTATGTTTCTGTTTGAGACACTAACTCAGCATAGTACAACAACAATATTTATAATAAGCTAGTCTGAAAGGCAACATTAGTTTAAACAGATATTCCAAACAACTGGGTTAAAATGAGCATTCACCACAGGCAAGCTATTAACTTGCCAAATTCAGGCTTGCCCGTTTGATGTCTAAGTCTTTCCAAAGCCATCAGCAAAAAACCTACACAATGTACTGTTAGACCTGGCTCCCCCAGTCTTCCTTTACAGACATCCTGCCTCATCCTCTGCTAACAAGGTAGTAAACCTGCATAAATGCTACTTTTATCAGTGCATTAAGGTAGGGTTTGGGGTCTTTCTCCATCTTTTGTGTCTCCCTTTCAGAGAAGACCAGGAGGGAGCTGCCACTGACAAAACTGTCTTAATTTTTCTTCTGGAAAAAAGGCCTCTGGGATGTGCTGATAGGAGTGGGCCAGGTCATCAACAGCTCCCTATCCTCACCTCTGAGCTAACTGGGATGGGCTCTAAGTAGCTAATATGTGCTAGTTACAGACCAAAACCCGCTCCTGGAAGCTGTGGGATACTGTCCCACATTTTTATAAACAGACAATTAAGAAAAAAAGAGACAACACAGACATCGTTAGAGGTATACTGATGATGATTTCTTCTTCCAAGAAACTAATATGTAACATATTCTAAATGCCATGACTTAAAGCAAGGGATGGGGAAAAAAACCACCATTTCCAGACAGCTTTTTTTTGTTACTGACATCTCAGATGCTCTTGTAAATAAAAAGACATTAAGTATAACCTTTCAAAAATATTTCCTTGGGAAACTTTTTCCGAACAGGAAAAAAACGCCTAAGCTCAAGACTAAAAAAATATGATTTTAAGAACTGCATGAGTGTTTTGTCATCTAATTTCTAACCAATTTGTTCATCTAATTTTTGGCATCTCATTTCAGAACTTTAAGTACCAGAATAGTTTTTGTAAAATGCAACTACTTTCAGCCTCTTCACATGCCTAACAATAAAACAAATACAAAATTTAAAGAATGCATATTTGCCTGCAGAAGTTTGCAGAGCCATCTGAAAAGATATTTATTTTTAAAAATAAGGCCATTTAAGAGAGTAAACCTTTCTGCATATTTAACATAAGAACAGGCAAATGCAATTAAGAGTTCAGTTCACTTTGCTTTACGTATCCAGCAATTTGAAGATCTAACCATTTGAAATCCAAGGTCAGCTTTTCAACACGGAAGACATGGATGCAAAATTCCATGCTAGCAAATTACTATATGAGTAAAACCTATTTTTCAAGGGATGATTGCTTATCACTTCTTAGCAACGCATGAACCATCGATCTCGCTTTTAACTCTCTCTGGCATGACATAAACGTATCACTGCTTTTCAAACTGCTGCTACAATCAATTTTGCTTAAGAAGCTAAGATCTTGGCAGAAAGGGAAAAAAAAACACCAAAAAACCACCCCAAACCAACAAAAATACCCAACTCTACCGATGCAGAGAGATGGGTGAAAGCCGGGTGCCTGATTCTTTAAGATTTTCCAAGTAAATTTCTCCACCTATTATAACGACTTGTTTCTGAACTCCGCACCTGGGCGCAACCCACGCTATCTTGTTTGCAGTAGGCATGTCCAACCCTAATCGCGCAGTTCAGTCACCGAGGAGGAGGAGCAAAGCACGTGCTTAACTTTGTTTTTATTGCCGAGTAAGGTGCAGCCAGAACACAACGGCAGTTAAAAAGAAAGAAAAAAAAAAAACAAACCAAAAACAAAAAAAAACCCACAACCAAAACCAAACCAAACAAACCACTGTGCAGAGCTGTTTGCACCCTACTGATAACGCTTGCCCAGGAACCTGCCCAGCCGAGCTCGATGAGCCTCACCCCCGCACAAAGGCTGTTCTAGGAACACCAGGAATGCTCTAAAGAGGAGCACGGGCTGAAAGAGGGGGCGACCCGGACACCAACCCAACCCCTCCCTGCCGCAAACAACCTGTTCCGCTGGACACGGCGAGGGTTTCACTATTTATTACCGCTATCACGGGAAGGCTGCGAGGCAGCGACGCCCAAACACGGCGGACTAGGATTTAAGGATCGCCCGCTACTCCCGGAGAAGGCTCCCCTCAGGATCGGCTCCTTCCGGCCCAGCCCCGGCCCGGGGCTCCGACAG